>JACXGM010028985.1:0-13833 GCA_016801145.1 Umbra pygmaea
TTTTATTTGGTATTGCATTTAACACTTTGTGTAAATAGTTGTGATTATAAGAACTGTTAGGTAACAATATCATGTTTTTAGTTATTCATGTGAAAATTCTTCACTTGGGCACATCTGGGCACATCCTGGCACATGTTGGCACACTTTTTTTAATTTGGTATTGCATTTGGTACTTTGTATAAATAGTTGTGATTATAAGAACTGTTAGGTAACAATATCACGTTTTTATAGTTATTTTCATGTAAATTATTCACTTGGGCACATCCGGGCACATCCTGGCACATGTTGGCACACTTTTTTTAAATTTGGTATTGCATTTGGCACTTTGTATATATAGTTGTGATTATGAGAACTGTTAGGTAACAGTATCATGTTTTTAGTTATTCATGTGAAAATTCTTCACTTGGGCACACCTGGGCACATCCTGGCACATGTTGGCACACTTTTTTTAAATTTGGTATTGCATTTGGCACTTTGTATAAATAGTTGTGATTATGAGAACTGTTAGATAACAATATCACGTTTTTATAGTTATTTCTATGTAAATTCTTCACTTGGACACTTGAGGACACCTGGGGACACTTGGGCACATTTTGGCACAATCTTGAAGGACACTTGCTGTCCTCTTACAAAATAGTCTATAGCTCCTTGGCCGTTGATTCGATCATTCTAAAACTTTCAACTTATGTTGTCAACCACTTGGGGATATAATTAGATGTGTTTCCAGGACCCTATCTCAATATATGGTTTTGTACTTGTCTTTCAAACAGGATGTAGAAAAATATTAACAAAAAATAATTATGAATTTTCTTTATTTTATGTTGTGACATATTCACTGTGTAAATTTATTCTAAATAAATTATAGATTTCCAAGAAATTCAATGTCTTTCCTTTTCAAAATTATCAACCATATGTTTCTGCTTGGTTCATGTCCAGTGTAACAAGAAGTTAACTTTGGGTATGTTTTTTTGTCAGAATTTCACAATCAGAGCCCGATCCTTAAGAGGTTAACAAACTATCTACTAACCCTAACCCTAATCCTAACCTTAACCCTTAAGCCTAACCTTAACCATTACCCTAAAACATATTCTAAACTTACCCCTACCCTTAAACTACAAAATTAGTTGCATATCAACAGATAGTTTATTGAGAGTCATATCATCAACAAACTGTCTGTAGAGCACCTACAGATGGAATTTCGGACTCTCCAAATAAAGTGTAACCAATTTTTTTACCTTGCTTAGACGGACCTGAGATGGTAAAATTATTGTCTACAAAACAATTATAGAAACAGCTTTTATAGAACACAGTTGTAAATAGCCTTATAATAAGGCCTGTTTAATAGTAATTTCATTGCTTTATGTATTTTACCTGTTTATGCTTATTTTGACATGTACTGTTTTTGATTAAGAGAGACGTTTATTTTGAAATGGACTTTGGAGTTTCTGCTGTGTGCAACAGTAGTTGAAAAAAATCATAAAAGTACATCACGTTGTGAAACATTTAACGAATTGGCATCCCCGAAGAGGTACAAGATTAGCATATGTTGTAATACTATAATAGTAAGATCTGGTTTGTGTTTTAAATTAGTTTGGCACTATAACAATTTCTGTTTACTTTAGCACTGCCGGGTAGTGTTAATGAGCTTGCTAGATTAACGTTAGCTCTACCGCGTCTGCTCTACCACAAACATTAATTAACCAGCTAGTTAAATACAATTGTTGTGCAATGTTGAAGTGGATTTGATTTAATAAACCAAGCTGAATCGCGACAAAGCACAGGCTATTTGATAAATAAGAACTACTTGCTGTAAGAGGAACTATTCCTCACTTCAAAATGCAACGCATGCTATTATTATGTAGTAACTTACCCTGCTGTTGAGTCCCCTTCGCTTATCGCTGCAACCTTCTTTCTTTTCAAGTGCTCCCTCATTACTGTGGTGCTCCGGTGCCATGCCATTTATGTTTTACAGAGTTTGCACGTAAAACTTGTTGTTTAATTTAAAGTGAAGTTCTGCCATAATATCCAAAATTTCGGTCAGACAGTTTAAAAAGTTTTTTTCTTTAAGTGACGTAGCTCCACCACATAGCGAGCAACAAAATAGACCCAACGAATCGATAATGAAATTTGTTGCCAACAATTTTAATAATCAATTTTCATCAATATCATCCATTCATTGTTGCAGCCCTACAAATGACTCAATCTTTGTTTTTTTATTGTTGTTTTTTTTGGGTGTGGGATCAGCTTTAAAGTGAAGAATAAGTTATTGTTCATCAATGCACATGCAACATTTCCACACACCCTACCACCTACCTCCAACTATGCTAATACACCTCAGCTACGATCCACGTGCCTTTTACGAGTCCTGTAGTCCCTTGTCTCATCCTTCAACTATATTTTAACCTCTCCCATCTATCTATTAGTCTTAGCAATCTCAGGTTTCTTCTTGCCGTACATCTCTCAATTATACTATGATGCTTCACATAAGTACTGAACCTTTCTGTTGTCATTGAACCTTTCTGTTGTCATTGATTCTACCAGGTACAGAGGTAAACTTTTTAGTCCTTAAGTAAAATTTAAATATATTCCCTTATTTATCACAGTTTAATTTAACAACTTAAAATGTTTATTACTTGGTTGACAAACGAGTTATTTCCTTTCCCCTCTGCCAATTTCCTCTCCCATTTACGTGGTAATGTAGCGATTATATTATTGTAAATTTGGATAGAGCAAGCATTTCCATGTACTAACTGATTATAAGACATCACTTGCCTAGTTACATTTAAAATATAATTTACAACGATTTTTCTAATATTTTATAATACTTTTTTTTGCAATTTGTTTATTTGAGTTCAACCACAGCATTTGTTGTAATATTTGTTTTGTGTTTTCTGGTGGATTAAAATGTAATTGTAACCAACTTTCTACAGCTTGTTTAAAAAATAAAAATATTAGAAATTATTTCATTTTCAAATAGGCGAAAGTGTGCAGTTGTAATCTGAATAGATGGAAGACCCTTGTTGTGCTGTTACTTGTTACGTTACTCATTCCTTGGGTATTCCTGTGAATAATCCCTCCCCCTTGTGGCTCAAGTAGGAATTGTGGTTCCTTATATGATCAAGGTTACAATTGGCACTGGGTAATGATATCTTCAATGCGCTGCCAGATGAAACAAGACGAAAGACATGCTTTGAGTTGTACTCTTTATCCAAGTTAATCTGCTCTACTATTCATTTTATGTGAGCATCGTCAGTATGTGGTTCATTTAAAAATCTCAATTAAAATCTTAGGCAGATTATTTCTAGATTTAGGAAATGTGTTGAGAGTTTCATGCTAGAAGATTTGTATGTATACCTACACGAATACTAAAGTAACCATGCCAGTGTTTATGTAATGATAACTCCCAAGGTAAAAGAACAATAATGTTTATTATCTCAGGTAGTAGTCAAACAAGGCACCAACAGCACAGGCGAAGGCACAGAGGACAATCCATAATCAAAACACTAAACAAACAATGCACGGGTCAGGCCAGAACAACAATCCAAGAATGTAGGCTAAGGCACAGAGGATAATCCAAGGCAGAATACTTCACAAGTAATGCAAGGGTCAGGCCAGAATAACAATACAGGAATGTAGGCTAAGGTACATAGGAATTATCCAAGGCAGAATAATTCACAAGCAATGCAGGGATCAGGCCAGAACAACAATACAAGACTAGCATGCTTAGTATGAGGAAATTAATACTTACAATACCTCGCAAAGAGGCAATGGAGTGTGTGTCTTATATGCTGCGTGAGTGAGAGCAGGTGTACTGAATTTGGATAATTGAGTCCAGGTTAGGGGAAATGTAGTTCTGAGTGGCCAAGAATAGGGAAGCTGTAGTTCCCAGGGAAGAGGAACTGGGGAATGTTACAGTTTGACGTCTGTATGTTTGATACAATCTTAATATAGGTTATACTGTTTATCTGTAAATTACAATCCTCTAATAGATGAAGTAGGTGCATATGTTATTGTATTTTTTTATAATTTATAATTTAGAATTTATATGCATTGGATATTTCTCTATTTCTGTAGTTTTACCCTATCCTATTCATCAGTAAAGATGTTGTCCAGATCATCTTCGTCAAAGCGTGATGATTTAAGGAGGGAGTTTAAGCTGCCTGATAAACTGTACAAAAGGCTATAGTGAGAACAGAACCGTAAAACGATTGCTCCCAGACTAGCTGATCTACAGCAGATTGGAACTTGAAAGCTACGACATCTGGAAGCAGGTAGTCTACGCGCAACACAATGCAGAGACAGAGCATATCTTCAACTCATGCATGGAGGACTAGGTCACATGTCTCCCGCTCGTCAAGACAATCACACATTTCATCTACTGGTGTAGCTGCAGCTATGTCGCGCGCAGAGGCCGAAGCAGCAAGGGTGAAAGTCTCCTATGCAGAAAAAGAGATGCAAATAAAGATGGAAAAAGCTCATTTAGAAGCATCACTAGACAAACTGAATATAGAAAAGACAGCTGCAGCTGCACTAGCTAAAGCAGAGGCCTTAGAAGCAGCTCTGGATTGTGACAAAAATGAATTAAGCCCTAAGTACACTAGCGGGCTGGAGCTTGAATCCCAAGACCCTGCACAAGGTACTCAAGACTATGTACAGAAACACAGCCAATTGTGTAGCAGTTTACAGTCTTTGCCACCATTAGCAGTTTTCTCTGAAATCTGAAGTCAAGACCGCCATTACCTGTTAGCTTCAATGTGCGATTCTGGCCAGTGTGTTGATACACAACAGGCTCACCCAGGTGAAAATCACAGGATGTTTGGTGGTTGTCACCACCCAATAAACCCACCGGCAAATCTTTGCCAGTACACTGACTCACATAAGACTAACCCATGTGAGAGTGTGAATATGAAAGACTTTGTGAGTTTCTTAGCTCGACGAGAGATTGTTGCCACAGGGCTGCTGCAGTTCGATGATTCCGCTGAAAATGATAGGGCTTGGAAAGCATAATTCTTGAACACTATCAGAGGCCTCAACCTATCTGTGAAAGAGGAAATTGACTTACTAGTGAAGTGGCTAGGCACCGAATCTGCACAACATGTGAAACGTATTAGAGCTGTGCATGTTAATTACCCACATCAGGGACTGAAGATGGTGTGGGAGAGATTAGATGAGTGCTATGAAGCACCTGAAGTAATCGAGAACTCGCTACTTAAGAGAATGGATAGTTTCCCCAAGATCCTAAATAAGGAACACCAAAGGCTCAGAGAGCTGAGCGACTTACTGATGGAGCTTCAAGCCGCTAAGCTGTAAGGATCACTTCCAGGGCTTGCTTACTTAGACACAGCACGATGCATAAATTTTATAGTACAGAAGCTTCCATTTGCTTTATAAGAGAGATGGATGTCACAGGGGTCCAGATGTAAAGAAACCCATAATGTCCCTTTCCCTCCATCCTCCTTCTTTGTAAGCTTCATCTCCCAACAGGCAATGATGCGAAATGACCCAAGCTTTGACTTCACACCAGGTGTTACCGAACCGACCAGAGCTGAAAAGCATTCCTTCAAACAGAACAATCACCGGACCTTTCCAGCTAACACCACGCCTGCTTATGCCACACAATCAAAAGTCGGAGAGCCCGCGAAGACATGTCCTATACATAACAAGCCCCACCCCCTTTACAAATGCCGTGGATTCAGAGAGAAATCCCTTGAGGAGAGGAAAGGCTTTCTGAAACAAAATGGCATCTGTTTCAATTGATGTGTCAACATCGCATCTAGCAAAGAACTGTGACAAAAATCTTAAATGCACTCAGTGTGATAGTGACAGACACAACACAATTCTATACCCAGGACCGGCTCCATGGTCCTCAAAGGCTTCCACTCCTGCACTTGAGCACAGCGGGGAGGAAGAAAGTTTCACTACAGACGTTACTGTAACAACAAAGTGCACAGAGGTTTGTGGAGGCAACACCAGATGCAGGTCCTGCTCGAAGATATGTTTAGTGAAAGTCTTCCCAACCGGACAGCGACAAAAAGCAGTCAAACTGTATGCCATCCTAGATGACCAGAGTAACAGGTCACTAGTGAGATCTGAGTTTTTAACCTTTTCAATATAAAAGGTCACACCACTCCATATTCCCTCAAGACTTGTGCTGGCATAGTTGAGATGGCGGGGAGGAGAGTGGAAGGTTTTCAAGTGGAATCTATAGATGGGAAAGTCATTCTCCCGCTACCAATGCTTATAGAGTGCAATGAAATCCCTGATGACCGTTCAGAAATTCCCACACCTGAGGCCGCTCTCCACCATGCACACCTACGACCCATCGCAGAGCAAATCCCAGTTCTACATCCCCAATCACCCATTATGTTGCTACTTGGAAGAGATATTATAAGGATCCACAAGGTGCGTAAACAGTGCAATGGTCCTCATAACTCCCCATATGCACAGAAACTGGACCTAGGCTGGGTCATAGTTGGCAACGTCTGTCTCGGCGAACATCCACAAGCTAGAAGTAGCAAGTACCTTCTACACCAGCACGTCAGAGAAATGACGAAAGTCTATCTTCAAGCCATGCCCCAACCATTACATTGTGAAAGAGAGGTATGACAGTATCAGACCCTCATGTCTTCACACTTCCGTTTGCACCGAGAGAACTGTGCCTAAAAACAAGAAGGAAAAATTAGGTTGTGCCGTCTTTGAACAAACCAAGGACGATGACAAAATTGCTCCTTCATTAGAAGATATGGCCTTTCTAAAAGTCATGGAACAAGAGATCTACCAAGATGAAGAAAACAGTTGGACAGCTGCTCTGCCCTTCAAGATGCAAAGACATCGCCTGCCCAACAACAAAGCCCAAGCATGGGACCATTTCAGATCACTTCAACGGTCCTTCAACAGGAAACCAGAAATGAAGGAACACTTCTTCACATTCATGGAAAAAATATTTTAGAATGGTCATGCAGAGGTTGCACCCCCTATAGGGAGAGAAGGAGAGTGCTGGTACTTCCCTACATTTGGAGTGTATCACCCAAAGAAACCAGGCCAGATCAGGGTAGTTTTTGATTCAAGCGCCCAGCATAAGGCTGTTTCTTTGAACCACGTCCTCCTGACAGGCCCAGACCTCAACAACAGCCTTCTTGGAATGCTCATTCGCTTTCGCCAAGACTCTGTTCCCATCACTGCCAACATCAAACAGATGTTTCACTGTTTTGTAGTCAAGCTTGATCACAGTTTTCTGTGGTACGAAGATAATGACTCCAACAAGAACATCATTGATTACAGAATGAGAGTGCATGTCTTTGGAAACAGCCCATCGCCAGCTGTTGCTATCTATGGCCTAAGAAAATTAGCACAAGAGGAAGTGAATAACTATGGTAATGACGCTGGAAGATTTGTGGAAAGGGACTTCTACGTTGATGATGGACTGAAATCCCTACCTTCTGCCACCGCTGCCATTGACCTACTCAAAAGGACATGAGATGCTGGCATGCTCAAACATCAAGCTACATAAAATAGCTTCTAACAGTAGAGATGTCATGGCGGCATTCCCCACAGAGGATCATGCCAATGACTTAAAAGATTTGGATCTGGGGAATGACACATTAACTATACAACGCAGTTTGGAGTCAGTTGGAACTTGAGGAATAACACATTCACATTCCAGGTATTCCACGAGAAGAAACACTTCACTAGACGTGCAGTACTGTCAACTGTTAATAGTCTGTATGATCCCCTGGGATTTGTTGCCCCAGTTGTAATACAGGGGAAAGACATACTCCGAGACCTCACAACTGAGTCTCAGGATTGGGATGTGCCTCTACCTCAAGCGAAAGTACAGTCATGGGAGGCATGGAGAGACTCTCTCAAAGTACTCCAAAACCTGCAGATCCCAAGGTCCTGTGTAAAGGTTCCTCCTTCTACTGCCGAGAGCAGAGAACTTTGCATCTTCTCGGATGCTTCAGTCAAGGCGATAGGTGTAGTAGCTTACCTGAAGATCCTAGGAGCAGATGGGACCTGTCACATAGGCTTCATCATAGGCAAAGCTAAGCTAGCTCCACGACCACAGTTCACCATCCCTCGGCTGGAGCTGTGTGCTGCTGTGTTAGCTGTGAATATGGCAGAGCTAATCACCGCTAACTGGACATTCAACTTGACAAGATCAGCTTCTTCACAGGCAGCAAAGTTGTTTTGGGTTAAATTTGCAATGAAAAACAAAGATTCTATGTTTGTCCAACGGATAAGAAGATCCACAAGGCCTGAACAGTGGCACTTTGGGCCGAATGCACTAACACTAGCGCAGTTAGCTCTGCGTCTGTTTATGCGCGTTCTGTAATAGCACACGCTATGCTTCCACATTTAGCGTAGTATTTATCAAACCCGATATCCATTACGCAATCAGCGCATACTCCGCCATCCATTAGCGCACCTCTAAAAGAGAAAACAATGGGCCCTATATGTATCTATCATGGATCTCCCTACGGGAAAAAGAAAGCGCAAGCTTAAATTTAGTGAAGAAGAAATTAACATCTTAGTGCATGAAGTAACAGCAAACCTAGATATATATTACAGGGCAGAACATCCACACCCTCGGAAAAACATACAATTTGGATAGCCATAACAAGTTAAATCAACTCGTTGTCATCTACACGGAGAGAAGTGGAGGAGGGAAAAAAAGGAAAACTGGTTCAGATCCACCAGAAATAGACACGCTAACTAGGTGGTGCAGCAAATACACGTTGCCGAACAAGTAGAAGGTGTGGACGGCATAGATACTACTGAGATCTCTGTAGAGAATGAAGGTATGCGTGGTTTGTAATGATACTGTTGTGTTGGCATTTGGCATATATGTATATGTTTAGCCTATATCATTGATATGTAAAGCCAACCAATGTGGTTAAGTAATTAGAGTGTTATATAGGTCAATAATCGCAAAAGTGCTTATCAAAAATGGAACAGATGGAGGCATTTGTCTTTTTTTGTGCCAAGTGTATTTGATGCTATGTTTGAAACACTGCTGCCATTGATGTAGCTATATTTGAACACACAGGAAAACGCGGTTGCTGGTTTAGACCTGCTTTTAAGAGGCAGAAAATTCCCCCCGCAGAATAGAGGCGCGCTTTTACTGGCAGTCTTTGTAAATACCACGGGGACGAATTTACTAACACTAGCGCAGTTTGCGCTGCGTCTGTTTATGCGAGTATGGTAATAGCGCACGCTATGCTTCCACATTTAGCGTAGTATTTATCAAACCCGATACCCATTATCCAATCAGCGCATACTCCGCCATCCATTAGCGCACCTCTAAAAGAGAAAACAATGGGCCCTATATATATCTATCATGGATCTCCCTACAGGAAACAGCGCAATCTTAAATTTAGTGAAGAAGAAATTAACATCTTATTGCATGAAGTAACAGCAAACATAGATATATATTACAGGGCAGAACATCCACACCCTCGGAAAAACATCCAATTTGGATTGCCATAACAAGTTAAATCAACTCGTTATCATCTACACGGAGAGAAGTGGAGGAGGTAAAAAGAGGAAAACCGGGTCAGGTTCACCAGAAATAGACACGCTAACTAGGTGGTGCAGCAAATACACGTTCCCGAAGAAGTGGAAGGTGTGGACGGCATAGATACTGCTGAGATCTCTGTAGAGAATGAAGGTATGCGTGGTTTGTAATGATACTGTTGTGTTGGCGTTTGGCATATATGCATATGTTTAGCCTATATCATTGATATGTAAAGCCAACCGATGTGGTTAAGTAATTAAAGAGTGTTATATAGGTCAATAATCGCAAAATTGCTTTTTAAAGAGTAATAGATGGAGGTATTTGTCTTTTTTTGTGACAAGTGTATTTGATGCTATGTTTGAAACACTTATGCCATTGATGTAGCTATATTTGAACACACAGGAAAATGTGGTTGCTGGTTTAAAACTGCTTTTAAGAGGCGGAAAATTCCCCCCACAGAATAGAGGCGCGCTTTTACTGGCAGTCTTTGTAAATACCACAGAATATATAATTAGGCGCACTTTATGTGTATCCTCCCACCTTTTTGGGTGTAACTCCCACTTTCCCCATGGTCCTCCCACAAACGCATATTGAAAGCGCAACTTGTCTCTTGTCGCTCATGTGGCAGGCAACCTGCAATTTTACCCAAGTGTGCCTGGTTTGTAAAGCCCACATCGGTTACATCCATCTTTGCGACCAATTAGCGCCTGGAAACAGGCACAAACGGCTTGATAAATCTAGCCCTTTGTGTCTACAGAAAACAACCCTGCTGACCACGCAACAAGATCCATCCCTACGGCCCATCTCAAAGACACTACGTGGCTCACAGGACCCACATTCTTGTCCCGTCCTAAGCAGACGTTATACATGAAAGACACATTTGTGGATCCAGAACAAGACATAGATATCCATCCCCTGGTGTCCACTCTCAGCACTACAGCAAGAGACAGACAACTAGGATCTCAACGATTTGAGCGTTTCTCCAGTTGGATGTCACTTACCCGTGCCATTGCATGTCTTATTCACATCGTGTCTCTCTTCAAGAAGAATACAGAGTGTGAAACACAGCACTCCAAAGGCTGGCACCACTGTAAAGCAAGCTACACAGTAGAAGTGTTCACACTTCATACGTACTGTGCAAGAAGAAATATATGAGAAGGAGTTGCAGTGCATCAAGGACAACAGAGCACTGCCTAAAGACATTGCCCTCAAAGCATTGAGTCCTTACATTGATGAAAATGGCCTTATGAGGGTCGGCGGGCGCATCACGGAGGCAAGAATCAGATGTGACGAGAGACACCCTGGGCCCTATTTTAACGATCTGAAACGCAAGTATTAAACCCGAAACGCAAGTTACACTGTGGGAGGGCGCTGTTGCTATTTTACTGGCTGGATGAATGATTCTTGCGCCCGACGCATATCTAAAATGGGTAGGTCTAAAGTAGCTTCATTAGTCATAGGTGTGGTTTGGGCGTAATGTGCAATAAACCAATCAGATCGTCATCTCACATTCCCTTTAAGAGCAGGCGCGCTTGTTCCATGGCGGATTGCTATTATAACGGCAATTTTCTATTGATTTTTGTTTTTACAAAATGTAAATAAAGAAATGTCACAAGACATTGCCTACTTTCCGATGTTTTGGACTCACTCTCAATGAATCACGAAGTTATGAATGCATGGTAATATTTTTGCAATGTAGTCTATCATTAGACCGAAATTACTCTTCTGTCAAATAAGCTTTCCACTCCCGTTCTGCATTTCTGGGCATTTAAGTGGTTGGCACGCATTTCAACATCACGTCTCCTGAAGTCCTCTAATATTTCCTAATTAATGTCATTAACACATCCATTATTCATGGAAATGTTGCGTAAAATACAACAAGCCACAAAGAATGCTGCGACTTGAGTAGTGTACCTGTTCTATCCAAACACCTGACCCGCATTTTTAGTGTGCCAAATGTTCGTTCAATTAGGCTACACTGCGTGTTTGTGTGTGTTTTTGATTAAACAGCATTTTACACACTTGCTGGCATCATAAATTGTGTCATCATTAACCATGTCTTTAACGGATAGCTGTTGTCCCCTTCACAGCCACCCATCCAATGGGGGATTCCTCATGGCAAAGTTGCCGTAAATGAATCGTGGCTTGAGCCTGAGTAATTCTGAGTAAAGACATGGGCGATTTTACTATTAGCATCGCAAATTTCGTGTGTATACTTGTTGATTGAGTGGGTTCCCTTGAGGTTGATGTATATCAGTGCAAATAATTCATTATGAATAATTTGAATAAATGTGTACACTAGATGTATACCTATTTTTCACATTTTCGGACACCACAATGACGTCTTCGTGTGGTAATATTTTTTTTCCTCGTGTGGTAATATATAATTATGTATTGCAATAATAAAGAACTGTTGCGTTTGTGTAGATGAGAGGAGCAAAGTGTATGCGCGTTGTGCACACGCTACATTGTGGTTAAGCATGCGCCCTTAAAATAGCATATGAATAACACGCCACTAACTTTAAACCAGGTTTTTCCTGGTCAGTGGCGGAATTGTTTTTGGGGACTGCAAGATAGCACCAGGGAATGTTTGCGCTGGAACATGCCTCTTCTTTTCGCTGAACCGCCCAACGAACGCAAGTTCATTCCCTAATTTACAGACGCGCGTCTGTGGAGGGTAAAGTCCCATATGCGTCGGGTGTAAGAAAGGAATGATAAATGCGTTTGTGTAAAAAGTCAATTGCGCTGGGTGTAAGATAGGGCCCCCATCATAATTCCAGGCCGTCATCATGTCGCAACACTTATTGCGCAATACCATCACGAACAGTCCAAACATCAGGGACGACTCTTCACAGAAAATGCCATCTGGTCAGCTGGTTTCTGGATCATGGGCATTAAAAAGTGTGTGAACAATCTCATCTTCAGATGTGTCACATGTTGCAAACTCCGTGGCAACTGTGAAGTCCAAAAAAATGGCTGACTTACCTGCGGATCGCCTCAGCACTGAACCTCCGTTCTCCCATGTCGGGGTAGATGTCTTTGGTCCATGGTCTGTCTTCTCACGTCGCACAAGAGGTGGGCAAGCCAACAGCAAGATGTGGGCGGTCCTGTTCTGCTGTCTAAGTATCCGTGCTATTCACAATGAAGTGATTGAATCTATGGACACTTCTGCTTTTATCAACACCTTGAGAAGCTTCATTAGCATTCGGGGACCAGTCAAACAACTACATTCAGACCAAGGAACCAACTTTATCGGTGATAGAGTGGAACTTTTGTTTTCCTCTTCCTGAGTCTTAGCATCTAATGATGATTTATACCGAAAATTATCACAACAAAAAAACTAATTGATCACAACAACTAATTATAATAACAACTAATTCAACCAAACAAGGACAAGACAGACAGTCGGTACTGCTGGTCGCCACTGTGCAGCGCCCACCCCACTGTGTAGCGCCCACAGAAAGGTTGAAGTCACAGTTGCCACCAAGGATGGTACCAAAGTGTTTTTTAGACCTGTGACAGAAGTAGTTCTGCTCCTTGCTTCAGCATAGCCTTTTAGATTGTAAGAAATATTGTATTAGGTAGTGGTATGTAGGGATACCAAGCGGGGAGTGTGCTGTTACTTGTTACTCATTCCTTGGTTATTCCTGTGAATAATCCCTCCCCCTTGTGGCTCAAGTAGGAATTGTGTTTCCTTATATGATCAAGGTTACAATTGGCACTGGGTTATGATGTCATCAATGCGCTGCCAGATGAAACAACAAGAAAGACATGCTTTGAGTTGTACTCTTTATCCAAGTTAATCTGCTCTACTATTTGTTTTATGTGAGCATTGTCGGTATGTGGTTCATTTAAAAATCTCAATTAAAATCTTAGGCAGATTATTTCTAGATTTAGGAAATGTGTTGAGAGTTTCATGTTAGAAGATTTGTATGTATACCTACATGAATACTAGAGTAACTATGCCAGTGTTTATTACAGTGATGACGTCTGTATGTTTGATACAATCTTAATATAGGTTATACTGTTTATCTGTAAATTACAATCCTCTAATAGATTAAGTAGGTGTATATGTTATTGTATTATTGTATAATTTAGAACTTATATGCATTGTATATATTGCCACCTCAGGAGGGGGAAGCGGGGAACCATCCAAGCTGTATACAGTAAGGGTGGGACTCTGTTGACCTCAACTGAGGAGGTAATAGGGCGGTGGAAGGAACACTTTGAGGAACTCCTGAATCCTACTTCTATGCCCTCTATATTAGAGGCAGAGCTAGAGGATGATGGGGGATTGTCGTCAATTTCCCTGGTGGAAG
>JACXGM010028986.1:0-13788 GCA_016801145.1 Umbra pygmaea
CTAACCGGCAACATAAGATTCCATTTACTATGCTAAGCTAAGCTGGCAGTGGTGGTGCCCGAATAATACAATGCATGCACTGAGACAAAAATACCTGGTTAATCAGCTATACTGCAGACAACAGGGCATTTCTTTATCATTATTACAACTCAATTGTGAAGTTAAACATAGCACTGGAAGAAATTAACTACATTCCTTATAAATAACATTCCCATCTAAACTATTTTTTTATTTTAACATTCCTTTTATTGCACGAAAACCCTACGTCTACGTTAGATACCTAAAAAGCAACGCTGTCCTTCAGTGCTTCAATGGTGTAATTTGTATGTTACTCGTCTGAGGAACTTGCAGGAGCTGTAGACTGGGCTTCGCTGCCCCACGACAATAGTTTTTTTCTACATTATTACTTTGCATATGTGATTGCATATAATCAGATTACTTAACTGTATAAGAATATCTCATTATATTTAAAAGACGTTGCATTATAGTCAGTGGTTAAATTGGGCAGGAGCTCTCCGGGGCTCAGCTCCGGGAGCTGAGATGAGAACAATCGGAACATGGCCGTATTCTTGTTCAGCTGCATAATCTCGTTGTCAGTCGACCGAAATAGTACATTCATTTTCAACTTTATTGTAATTCAGTTTCAAATCAATAAATTCAATTTCAAATTGTGCTATTCAGATTCAGTTTTTAAATTCAATTATTCAAGTTAAACAACACAAATTCAGTTTGTGGTGGCACAAATTTCTGCCCATAAAAGTAGCCTAAAAATTTTCATAAGCATTTGGATTAGTGAGTTAAACGGAGAAAAACAAACGTTGGTTTTTGGACAATTTAGAATGTTACTTTTATGACTATGAAGTGTGTTGGATAGGAACAATATGTCGAGGTGCATGCTAGCTATGTAAAGTAGACAAACGCACACTGCATATACAATTCTATATTTTTTGCACATTTCACTCTATTCGTGGAAGTTCGCTGTTACATTTTTCACTGAAGTAATGTTACATACGAACTCCCAAGAAACAGTGTTTTTAGGGAATGTAGAAGGGCAGACATAGTGTTGTTACAAGTATTTCTCAATAGAGAGGCGCATGCTGGGAGACACACACACACACACTGCTTACAGAGGACACTGCACTTATAAATTCAGATCACTTTCAGAATAGGCGATATGCAGTGGTAATTATTAACTTTATGTGAATATATTGAATTTTTGGATTAGGATTTTTTTATATATTTTTTGTTGAATTGCACGTTAATGTCTGGATTCCGTGATTCGTCTGTGTTCTCCACAATGTGTTAATTATACTGTAGGACCCGCTTGACCTACACAACTACTCAGTTTAGTATACTGCCCCATGTGGCTGTGGAGGTATACTGTCAACTATAACATTTTAATCATGAAACAAGGATGCAAACACATGTATGATCAAAAAAGAGAGAGGTAATCGAAGCCCTCGCCCCGTGGCAAATATCCACCTACCCCTGCACAGCAAAAAGTCTAGTGTTAAATGAACACTCTCAGTGGTTACATAGGTCAACTGAACCTATATAAACACTGAGAGAGTTAATTTAACACTGGACTTTTTGAGGTGTGCCATCCCCAGCCCACCCCAGAGTAAAATGAAATTCTCAATCAAAATTTTGACAACACTAATTTGGAATATTTAATTTCATTTTTTGTTCCAAAACAAACTCTCTTCTTCCTGGCTACCTCCTGCAACGTATCCAGGACCTTCTGTCTGGCTGCATTCAATTTCTTATCAATGTTTGATATATTTTTTCAATTTTCTTAAAAAAGTTAGATTGTATAAATGTGTGTTTGACTGCATGGACCTTAATTGTAGTTTCAGCCGAGACCAATTCCAACTGCTTTTACAGCCTCTATCCATCTGCTGCACAAGAAGTGCCTCACTTTCCTCAATTTCCCTAATTTTACAAATGAATACAGAGTTTAATATTTTAGCAAAACTGTATCATAATGGAGTGCAAATAGTTCACTCTGCCTTTTTCCACAATGTCTTGTTTATATGCACCAATATTAATAACATCCCCACTGTGCTAAACCAGTATGAGTGCCTAATCAAAACTTTGGCTGAGATGGCAGTGAGTCTGATGCGGCTAGTAAGGACCAGGGGCTGTATGAGACATTTCAATAGGGAAGTGTTGTCCTTGGTCTTGTGTGTGTGCTTTGGAGATCACAGGTGAGTTGGAGGTTTAGAATATATCCCTCCAGAGCAGAACACAGACACTAGATGGTATGGATTCAGCTGTTGCCTGTGTTAAGGAAGGTTTGAGCAAAAAAAGACCAACACAGAGAGTTTTCAGGATCTTTACACGAAAGCAACAAGGATGTGTGAGACACTCCATCTCACTCGTATTGCCTCTCCTCGTGTCCCTATCCCACCTCAGCGCTTCACAGGTAGTGCTTCAGCAAATGTACATGTGTCCGCTTCTGACTACTACAGGACTGAACTCTACAAAGTTCTGGATGTTTCTGACATACATGTGTCCCCTTTTGACTACTACAGGACTGAACTCTACAAAGTTCTGGATGTTTCTGACATACATGTGTCTGCTTCTGACTACTACAGGACTGAACTCTACAAAGTTCTGGATGTTTCTGACATACATGTGTCTGCTTCTGACTACTACAGGACTGAACTCTACAAAGTTCTGGATGTTGCTGACATGCAGTTTAGAGAAAGATTTGAGCAGGAGGGAATGTAAATGTTAAGGCACCTGGAACAAGTTCTCTTAACTGGAAAGATACATGGTGTTGTCCAACAGTACCCAGAAATCAACCCAGACATCCTCAGAGTTCAGCTTGCATTGTTCAGAATGAAGTACCACTTCCAGTCTAGTACTGAAATTGTGGCTGTTCTTCAAGGGATGACCCCAGAGGTCCGTGGTCTCTTTGACCAAGTCCAAACAGTTGCCTGACTCCTCCTAGTTGTGCCTGTGTCATCAGCAGAGTCAGAAAGGAGTTTCAGCAGCCTCCGGAGGCTGAAAACATGGCTACGCAGCACCATGACCCAAACCCGCCTCAAAGGTGTTGCTGTGTGCCATGTACATATAGACAAGCTGGACAGGGTAGACAGAAAAAAAGATTGCTGAACAGTTTGTCTCCCGTAAGGTTGGCAGAAAGAGCATTTCTTCCGTGGCATTTAAACTATGCTCAATTGGCACAAAGGAGCCTAAAGTGTGTCAAGAAATTATCCCCCAAACCATTAAATAATACTCAGACCGGCCCGTCTGGCACCAACAACCATGATACACTCAAAATGGCTTAAATCACCTTTCTTTCCCATTCTGACATTCAGTTTGGAGTTCAGGAGATTGTCTTGACCAGGACCACACTGCTAAAGGCATTGAAGCAACTGCCATGTGATTGGTTGAATAGATAATTGCATTAATGAGAAATTGACCGGGCGTTCCTAAAAATCCTTTAGGTGAGTGTACATATTCATTCCATTACTCACCTGTGAACCTTCCTGCTCTCTCTGATGCTTCCAGCAACTTTATCTCCTAAACAAGGGTGCAGTGGTAAAGGAATAGAGTCAAAAAGATACAGCTGTGGCACTAGCAAACCTCAATGAATATTCAAAAGTAATATCATGAAATAAATGCAAACAGGATTTCTCTTGAAAAAGGTGTCAATCTTCACCTGCCTTTTTCTTTTCTGCATCTTAATGATATTGCGTGACAAAAAGACAGTGGTAAGTTTGATAGTGACATGGGTCTAACAGGACTGACTGAGACTAATACATTTTGCTTACTTGCGCTCTGAAAAGGGGAGATGTAAAAAAAACGCCCACACAAAGCTTTTTCTCTGGTGGTATAAATAATGTAACAATTTACTCTTTTAAACCTTAAAATAATATACACCTTTCTTCATAGTTCTTCTACAGGTATGCAAACAATGTCATCATTTCTCACTTTTTTCTCCTCAACAGGTACAAACACAACAGGTAAGTATCCACAAACGTATTCAGCTAATCAACAAACAATGCTCAAAATATCAAAATCAATTGCACTGGCAATAAACCCATAAATACACTGCTTAACAATGGCAATTTGTCCCTTCTCCTTGTCAATTCCCTGCCTTCTTCATCACAGTTATTTACATTGCATGCCACATACATAACCAAATGTAGCTAGCTGCTGAACAATATCACAATTAGCAATTAGCATTTGTCTAACGAAATATAATACCAAAAACACTCGACATGTGAACAAAACATAAACAGAACATCTTACCAAACAAATATCAAGCTTAGTTAAAGACCTCCAAAGCATAAACACTCATTCAAAGTACCTGGAAAAGGGAGACGTAATTAATTGACCACAAACATAAGTTCCTGCCTAAATCTAACACACGAAGAGAGATGGGACTTAAGGCAGAACAGCCAATCATCAGCCGGTCACACTCAAAGCTGGTGTCATGTTTGAGAGGGAGGGGGAGAAGAGGCAGCCGCAGCGAGCGCAGACACAGAGCGGGCAGAAAAACGGAGGAGCGACTGTAGAAAGGTGTTTGTGCAAAACTGCAGAAAAACTGCTGAAAAAGTGTGGGTGTTGAACTTTCTCACCGGGAAAAGTGTGGGTGTTAAAACACCCACATCCCCCACGGGCGCGACGCCCCTGCTCGTACTTGTACTTGTGAAAAAGGCCCGATACTCCAAGCCGATACTTCCTCCACATATGCTGCGCAACACTTTACAGATTAGCTATAGATGGCAATAGTTGTTAATCTGATTCACGTAAATGTTTCAATGGAAATGTAGCTATTCCAGCCCATATGCATATATTTCATATTGATGATAACGACAGTCTACTTCCTCATTCAGAGACCATGCTTATAAAGCTGTACAACTGTATTTATTGGTATTTAAAAAAGAAAGAAAAGCTATTGAAATGCGATAATGCTTCCCTGCAATATAAGGTTGCACACAAAATCACCGCCTAAAATGCATCATTCCAAAGATGGAGCCACGCATTAGCTATTAAAAAAATATTTTCCTCAGCAGTTGTCCAATAGAGTTAAAATGGCAAAATACAAAATCGCTTTTCTCATTACTATTTTCATGTAGACTAATATTTGTAAAATTATAGGTAAAAAATATTAGAATCCTCAAGGAGGAAATGCGCAAATTTAAGTAGGCTACAGGAACGAACGAAGGACGCAAGTTATTAGGCTATTCGGTGCATACTGTAACTGTACAAAACGTCATGAGGAACGCCCCGTACCTAGCCTCTGAAAGCCACCTTCAGGAAAGAAAGACAAATATTGGTAGTTTGCAACACTTCTGGGTGAACAAATAGTGGTATTTCTGAGTTCTGACATACTAACATTAAGTAATATATTTTAAAGGAAATACAATGTAGCCTATTTATATTTTGTTCAATAGATTACAGTGATATACAGCTATAATTGTGTACAGATTTATAATAAAACAATCAAATACCTTAACAGAAAAATATATGATTAGGTCATTATCCCTGTTTTGGAGAAAGTCATTTCAAACAGACATTCTCATCTTACACAAAACCTCTGCAATGCTTAGGGCAATTTCGAACACAAACTGCTATTGCGTTTGCATTTACAAATGTGTTTCTCTCACTTTAGCTAATTAGGGAAGGAGATGTAAACCATTGACATCTGTAATAAATATGACACATTCTTTACCTGCAATGTAAACAATGTTCTTCTGGATATGTAGGAATTTACTTTTCTATATTTTAATTGGCTGATCAACATCTAAGAAATAGCATATTTTAGTTTGATAAATGTGACATTTCGCATAGTTCTTAAAAGTACTCCTATCGGTACTCGTATCGGCAAGTAGGCTAACCAAGATGAAATACTCTGTAGGCTACTTGTATACTCATTCCACAAAAAGTGGTATCGGCCCATCCCTACCATAAAATGTACAATGTTTATGGGTCCATCAGTGGCATTGCCCTGCGCTAGCCTACTTAGAATTATCTTCAGCAGTCTATTTGCATCAATTTAAATGATAAAAAGGACCTCCTTAAAAATAGCAAAACTGTCTGTTGATCATCTAAGCCCACTCACCAGTTTCTCAACTTTCATAGCTTAAGATATGGTAACGTGGGATCGCAATAACTAAACGTTACTATGAGAAAATCGAAGACACGGATATGGAGAAAACAGTTATCAGAAGAAATGTTGACGCAATGCTAGCTAACCAACAGCAAGCAAAGTCAAGGGCAATATTTCTAGATGTTAACCATAGGTAGGGCTATATGCACCATTTGAAAATAATGCGGTTTGTCACTTAATTACTTTCAGTTAAATGCTTTCCGGTGGCATCAGTGAAAACGCCGGGACTACCGACACATTACAGAGAGAGAAGCTTTCGGAGTCAGAGCGGTACCAGATCAGCAACCCAGCTAGCCAGAAGTGTCGGCCCAGATCCGGCCCACATTGGCCCAGATGTGGGCCGTATCTGGGCCGACACTTCTGGCTAGCAGGGAAGCTGCTAGTCTCAAACTAGCACAAACCCTATTCTAGCATTAACAAAAACATTGGTATAACGGTAGCGTAGGGTAGGCTATACTTTAATATTACTGTACAAGATAGGCGGCTGTAGCCAGGTCAGGAATGTAATATTAAAATGTATGACGTGCCAATGAACATCTAGGCCTAGTTGAAATGTTTAATAAATTATGTGACTAGTAGATTATATAACATTATAAACCGAAAAGCTCCTAACTTCCATTGATCTCACCAGTTGCCAGTAAGACAGGAGGCGCAACGCCGAACTCTGGTCTCAGGGAGGGACTTTTTGCAGTGGCAGTCTGGCACACACCAAAGACAGTAAATGATATGCAGCAAGAAACACTAGTGGTTCACAATTGCGCGCATACTGCTGTTTTGGCGCTCAGTGTTCTGATTTGATTATTTCCTATTTATTTATTTCCTATTTACTTGTTTGGTGGAGGCAATTCAGAATTACTGTTGGTGAAATTATAATCAGACCCTCTCAGACCCCCCCCACCCCACATAAAAAACTCTTTGGATCTGCACGATTCACACAAATCACCCAAACTGACGTGAAAAAAGCGAGAGGCACCGAAAAGCGCGCAGTTTGCATCCCTGATGAAAGAAAACCATGACAAAATAATTATGAAAACATATTTGCCGACACAATTTTAATCTCCCGCGACCAACCGGTGGGTCGGGACCCAGACTTTGAAAAACACTTGTCTCGAATGTGCGTGGTGGCATTCGTGTGCGTTTAGGTCAAGCTGAAGCAGCATGACTGGAATCTCTGTGGATGCTTTTTGAATCCTGATTATGTTGTTCCTCTTTGCTTGCTTTGTGGTCATATTTAGTAAATGTGACTGGTTATTGTGAGTTTGTTCTTGTTTAATTGGTCAGGACATTGATTTGGGCAAAGCCATTGATGCAATGGCTTTGTGTGATGCAGAATCCTGTTATACTGGGTTACATTCTCGATGGTTTCAGTGATATGGTGTGTCAATTAGCGTATTGTAAGTCTCACAGGTGTTGGGCCTAGTGTTAAATCAGTGTATTCCACTCAATAAAGGTTATATTCACTGTGAATGTGGGGTGGTTGTGTTGAATAACAATACCCTATAGCCCTATAATGTCTTGGTAAGGTTATTAGATTGCATTTTAATTATGGGAAAAGAGTGAAAGCCTAGGTGTAAAATGCACAGCCCGCCACTGGGCACTCGTATGGTTCATACACATGTCGCCTAGCCGGCCCATTCTTTTCACAATGCTCATCCAACATGGAAGCCTTTAGTTAGATCATGCACAGGATGATTATGCTCACCAACTAAACCTATTCATTTGAATTTACAGGTGCCCATTCTGCAAACATGGGTCGCTGGAGAGCAACATGGCAAGGTAGATAATCTGACTTGTTTATTTCAAAACCTGGGCAGCACTATGCCAACTGGAGGCCGGGGCAAAGTCTGAGAAGCTATATTCATGCTTGACCCACTGACTATCATGCTTGACCCACTGACTATCTTGGCATAGTTTGTCCTGCGAGGCAGCAACTTTAGCCCACTACACCACACGGACCCCTTAGCTTGTGATTTTGTAACAAAGCAATGCATAGTGTAAGGCCGGGGTGGGCAAAATATTAATTTAAATTTGATGATTTAACTAACTTCAAAATTGAGGTATTGTATCTCCTGAACAGTACATGCTCGAAACATCTGAAATGCCTTTATCTGTTGGGAAAAAATGGGTTCTGCAACAAATATTGAGTGGTGCGATGTCCATGTGGATTAATAACAGCCGGAGATATCACGTCTCAAATGTAGGTACTTTTCACCAACTTTATCTTTGTTTGCTAAAAACATGAAAGGAAGTGAAAATGACAAAATAACATTTCTGCAAGTTATTTTGGGGGGCACGGTATGGCTGGGTTTTTAAAAACATATAGGGAAAATATGTTACATACTGTTTTTTTTAACTTATTTGTATGTCCCCAAAACTATTTCACATTTTGTTCTCAACACCTGGGTTCATGCCAATAGGGTTTTTACACTACAGTGATGTTGATGTTCATCATTGTTTACATGTACTTTACAATAATTAACTAAAAACAAAACATGTTTAGTTTTTTTTTCGCTCAATGTGACATCATGCATGAAGATCTGTATCTCAAAAGTTTTTGCTTGACTGATTCATCTTGTAGCCAAGAGTCTTCTTAGTCCAAAACAATAAGGCACTTCACTGTGAGACAAAGTATACAGAGGCCAAAATATCAACATAGTGTCAGCCAGACTTCAACCCCCTTAGACAAAGAAGGGTTTATTATATAAAAACATATTGTTTGACTCAAATGGTTTTCCATATGTGACGTTGTCTTGATTTGCAGGTGTCAGTATGTAGGCTAAATGATTTTGAAACAAACAGTAGTGATTCAAACATGGAGATGGTGTTAGAAAACTAAACATTTATATTCTGTAGGCTACACATGTAATTGTGTGCATGTGGGGGGTAATTTAATGAAATACAGTCATATGCAAACGTTTAGGCACCCATGACAATTTCCATGATTTTCATTTATAAATAATTTTGCATACATTTGGGAAACCCTTGTCTTTTTGTTGATTTAAATACTTGTAACTGCTTACCACTGATTAATTAGAACACACACATGGTTTGGTGAGCTCATAAGCCTTGAACTTCATAGACAGGTGCATCCAATCTTGAGAACATGTATTTAAGGTGGCCAATTGCAAGTTGTTGTTATTTTTGACTCTCCTCTAAAGAGTGGCAACTTGGGGGCTTCTAAACAACTCTCAAATTATCTGAAAACAAAGATTGTTCAACATTATGGTTTAAGGGAAGGTAACAAAAAGCTATCAAAGAGATTTAAGCTATCAGTGTCCACAGTGATGCGGAAGTAGCCTTTTCTGCACACGCCACACACAGAGTTGCTTGAGATATGCAAACGCACATTTAGCCAGCTTCATTCTGGAAGGTGTTGTGGACTCATGAAACAAATATGGAGTTATTGTGTCATAACAAGGGGGATTATGCATGGAGGCAAAAGGACACAGCATTCCAAGACAAACACTTGCTTTGGTACTGGGAATCTTGTTAAAGTTGAGGGTCGCATGGATTCTATTCAATATCAGCAGATACTTGAGAATATTGTAGAGCAAGGGTCTTCAACTTTAACCCTACGGGGTCCGGAGCCTGCTGGTTTTCTGTTCTACCTCAACATTAATTGGACTCAGTTAGGTTTCAATGCTCCGGACCCCGTAGGGTTAGAGTTGTATACCCCTGGACTAGAGGCTGTAATTTCTGCTAAATGAGGCTCAACTAAATATTCATGTGATTGTCAGGGGTGCCTAAACCTTTGCATACGACTGTAACATTTCCTATTTTTTACACATAGATATAGTACGCTAGCCTGGTTAACACCAGACCCTTCTCAGTTCTGACTGAGAGTGGGTCTGGGCAAGGTTAATTCACAGCCCATTTCCAAGGGGGCGTCACCAACGGACGCCTCTGAAATGCCTCTTGGCGCAATTGGATATATCAGACTTTTGTCGAGTCAGCAAGACCGCGTCGATATGAAGTTTTCGGATATTGTACTTTGCTCGGTTTTTAACAAAAATGAAACGTTCAAATCGATTAAAACAGACATGATAGCTGATTAGAACAAGTGATATTGCGGATGTTTTCCATTGCATCATTAATTTTTGTAATTGTCTGCTTCAACCAATGACAGTATAAAGCTGCGCTATCATCATCGTATAATGCCCACCTCAACGGTTGTGATTGGTGCCTCGATTTGGAAATATTGGAAATGAATTGGCTTGAATGGGCTCTTGGCCAGACCGACTTGCAGAGCAAATCTAAATTTGCCGGATGTCCGTCTGGGTTCTCCCAGTCTAATAGTATGCAGCCCTTCACTTGGTTTCAAAACTCAATGTGGCCCTCAAGCAAAACAGTTAGCTCACCCTTGCTGTGAAGAATCATTATACCATATACATTATCTCACAAAAGTGAGTACACCCCTCACATATTTGTAAATATTTGATTCTAACTTTTTATGTGACAAAAGTGAAGAAATTACACTTTGCTACAATGTAAAGTAGTGAGTGTACAGCTTGTGTAACAGTGTACATTTGCTGTCCTAAAAATAACTCAACACACAGCCATTAAGGTCTAAACTACTGGCAAGTATTCCAAATTGGGCCCAAGTGTCAATATTTTTTGTGGCCATTATCATTTTCCAGCACTGCCTTATTACTCTCTTGGGCATGGAGTTCACCAGAGCTTCACAGGTTGCCACTGTAGTCCTCTTCCACTCCTTCAGGACAACATCACAGAACTGGTGGATTTTAGAGTCCTTGCACTCCTCCACCTTCCGTTTGAGGATGCCCCACAGATGCTCAGTAGGGTTTAGGTCTGGCCAGTCCATCCCCTTTACCAAGGCAGTGGTCGTCTTGGAGGTGTGTTTGGGGTCATTATCATGTTGGAATACTGCCTTGCGGCCCAGTCTCCGAACGGAGGGGATCATGCACTGTTCCAGTATTTCACAGTACATGTTGGCATTCATAGTTCCCTCAATGAACTGTAGTTTCCCAGTGCTGGCAGCACTCATGCAGGCCCAGACCATGACACTTCCACCACCATGCTTGACTGTAGGCAAGACACACTTGTCTTTGTACTTCTGTAGTGGATTTTTAGATGTTTCACAGGACTGATTATAGCAGCTGTCTAAGGACTAGCAGTCTCTCACACCCTTGATGAATGCCTGAGTGAGACCTGGAAGGAAGGGGAGGCAAACCCCCCACTATGGGTAGTCAACAAGAAGCTGAGAACTCAACATTATACTTTACATCATGATATGTCATTTTGGGGCTTGACAGATCATCCCATAAAGGGAGTTTTTGTTTTTACTACATGCCAGGCAATATGATTTTCTCCACAGAATGACTAGAAGAGACAAATGCTAGCTTTCTACGGTGAAGTATATTCACATGTTATAACTCAGCCCTTTTGTTACAGCCCGGATAGCGCCGCCAAGCGACGCATAATCTAATTGTTGATGTACTCTTTTGTTTTCCAATTCCAGCCAGTGAACTGATCTTTATTTCGTATGCAGCGGGAGATAGGTGGGCGTCACCTCTCGGTGGAAATATAAGCCTTTGTTTAAGGTTAATCAGATGAGTACTCTTTAACAAGGCTACTGGCCCACGTTCAGTGCGCGCCATAGTAAATGTGTTAGAATAAATTTTGAGAAACAGACTGAACAGCATAAGACATGCTTAGATTGTAGATCATATTTAGGAGTTTGGTCGACATGTAATTCTTGGTATTGTAATTGTGAAATTCTTTGTCCAGTTAAAGCGTTGTACCTTGATGCCCTTTATCTGGAATTAAATATTATTCACTTTACTAAGTTCTGTCTGACATCCTAAATCATTTCCCAGAACATCTCCGGTGGAGTCATTAATGGGAACGTAAGCTATCTTGTTGCTGCCTGCTCTTAAGTTTAAGCCCTTATCACACACACATTTCAAGCTAGGTAGCCTATGCACTGTTTGCTGAATATCGCGGGCAAAGATTAATTTTTTCCAGGTCGCTCTAGTATTTCATTCCGTAGCTGTTTACACACACGGATCAATGATCATTATGGGGTCAGATAGTTAGATAGGAAATATCAACAACATCTATACTATCAATCCTCTATACGCATTTATTAAGCACTTCTCCGTTCTTAACTCAGACTATTGCAACAGGGGAGAAAAGGAAATATATTAATTATGAATGCTTTAACTTCATAAGTGCATCTTATTGTATCCTCTTACCCTCTTGACTATACTCCTAACCTTACTGTAAAAAATAAGGCCTACATCTACTCAATAAAATTAAGGCAACAGATTACAAGCAATTTAATTAATTAAAGGTAACTTAAGTTTGTTATTTACCTACAATGGTTAATTGAATAATTAATAAAATTGCTTGTAATCTGTTGCCTTATTTTAATTGAGTAGATATGGTGTCTCATTTTTTACAGTGCTGGTTGACACCATCCAAACCAAATAAGTTTATCTTGGTCTCATCAGACCACAGGACATGGTTCCAGTAATCCATGTCCTTAGTCAGCAAACTCTTGTCCATTGTCTATAGCAAACTCTTTGCAGGCTTTCTTGTGCATCATCTTTAGAAGAGTCTTCCTTCTGGGACAACAGCCATGTTCACCAATTTGATGCAGTGTGCGGGGTATGTTCTGAGCACTGACAGGCTGACCCCCCACCCCTTCAACCTCTGCAGCAATGCTGGAAGCACTCATACGTCTAGTTCCCAAAGACATCCTCTGGATATGATGCTGAGTATGTGCACTCAACTTCTTTGGTCGACCATTGAAAGGCCTGTTTAGAGTGGAACCTGTCCTGTTTAACCGCTGTATGGTCTTGGCCACCATGCTGCAGCGCAGTTTCAGGGTCTTGACAATCTTCTTATAGCCTAGGCCATCTTTATGTAGAGCAACAATTCTGTTCAGATCCTCAGAGTTTTTGCCACGTGGTGCCATGTTGAACTTTCAGTGACCAGTATGAGGGAATGTGAGAGCGATAAGACGCTTATGTTGTCTTTGTAACAAAATACTGTTGAAAGACAAACGGAACTGAACTCCATTGTGGAGATGATTCGGGCATGTTGAAAATCTTTCTTCAATCAAGTTCTCTTACATTTGGTAAGTAAATTAAATGGCTTCTGTTTCACGCTCGCGACCAGCTGTTCAAATTAATTAGAAGAAACTCCACAAAGCCTGGCTGTTAAGTCGGTAGAAAGAAATGTTCAAAAGTAATACATGGCTCCACACTGTCTGCGCTAATGAAATAGAATGAGAATGTGGAGATTAACTGCTCAATGAGTGGGTCGTTATTTCGTTGCTTTGAGGTACTAATAGAGAGATGCACAATTTAATACAGATCACAAGAAATATGTTTACAAATATAAACAAAGCTGCAAGGACACAAATAAAATATCATAAACAAGACTCACAAACAGACAAAGCTTATAAGGTAACTAACGAACAAAGTAGCTGCGTTGCTGTGAGGTAAACTCATAGAGCTGCCGCAATCACCTGCTATTACTGCCAGCAGTTGCTAACTAAATGTTTCTCAGAGAAAGTGCTTATGGCTTCTTACGACAAAATACAATTGAACAAAAATAGCATGAATGTTGAATTTCAGACATTTTTAGACCTTAAATTCTTGAAAACGAAATTAAGATTATTTAAGTCTTTTAAT
>JACXGM010028987.1:0-13832 GCA_016801145.1 Umbra pygmaea
GTTTGACTGTTTATTGTTCATGTGCATGTGTGTTAACTATCGATCTGAAGAGGGCCTTTTGAAGTCAGAGTGTTAGGTTTTGATTGCAGAATGGCAGTTTTGATTGCAGAATGGCAGTTTTGACATGGCAGTTCAATGTTAATCTTCAAGTGTTGTGTAAAGCATTCTTGTGTGTTGAGTTTTGACACAATGAGCCAAAATATGCATTTTGTGTGTTAGCAATTGGAAAAAAACTGTAATGTCATCAACACATCCATGATTCATGGAAATGTTGCGTAAAATACAACAAGACACAAAGAATGCTGCGACTTGAGTAGTGTACCTGTTCTATCCAAACTCCTGACGCGCATTTTCAGTGTGCCAGATGTTTGTTCAATTAGGCTACACTGTGTGTTTGTGTGTGTTTTTGATTAAACAGCATTTTACGCACTTGCTGGCATCACACATTGTGTCATCATTAACCATGTCTTTAACGGATAGCTGTTGTCCCCTTCCCAGCCACCCATCCGGGATTCCTCATGGCAAAGTTGCCATAAATGAGTCGTGGTTTGAGCCTGAGTAATTCTGAGTAAAGACATGGGTGATTTTACTATTAGCATCGCAAATTACGTGTGTATACTTGTTGATTGAATGTGTTCCCTTGAGGTTGATGTATATCAGTGCAAATAATTCATTATGAATAATTTGAGTAAATGTGTACACTAGATGTATATCTATTTTTCACATTTACGGACACCACAATGACTTCCTTGTGTGGTAATATTTTTCCTCTAATTATGTATTGCAATAATAAAGAACTGCTGCATTTGTGTAGATGAGGAGCAAAGTGTATGCACGTTGTGCACACACTACATTATGGTTAGGCATGGGCCCTTAAAATAGCATATGAATAACACGCCACTGACTTTAAACCAGGTTTTTCCTGGTCAGTGGCGGAATTGTTTTCGGGGACTGCAAGATAGCACCAGTGAACGTTTGCGCCGGAACATGCCTCTTCTTTTCGCTGAACTGCCCAACGAACGCAAGTTCATTCCCTAATTTACCGACGCACGTCTGTGGAGGGAAAAGTCCCATTTGCGTCGGGTGTAAGATAGGAATGATACATGCGTTTGTGTAAAAAGTCAATTGCGCTGGGTGTAAGATAGGGCCCTCTGACTTCAAAAGGCCCTCTTCAGATCGATAGTTAACACACATGCACATGAACAATAAACAGTCAAACAGACACAACACACTGGTAAACTTTACTCAAGACACTTCTGTCATTTGTAGTTTTTAAACCGCTTTTATTGCCTCAGTGATACATTACGGGTAGTAACACAACTCACATTACAAGTCAGGGATCACTCCGTCAATTGGGGTCGGGCCACGTCACCTCGTCCACATCACAGGCAGTGTTCTCCCTTGCCAGGCAATGGGAAAATATCGCCGGGCATGGCGTATCCACCCGTGGATCGAGCCCACCTCGATGGGGCATCTCTGCATGCCTCCTCCATTGCTCGCAGGAGCGGCACGCGTGCATGTGTAGGGGGCAGGTACAGCACCATGAAATGGTCGTGGTTGGCGAATTAGTCCCGGACCAGAGCAGCCCAGTGGAAACTGACATTATCCCAGATGACAACGAACATGGGCTTCCCTGGTTGGTCCTATATGACCGCGGCATGTAGTGCATGCAGGACGTCACATGACCAGGTAAAAGAAGTTCTGTAATTGTAGAATGTTTCCCATTGTTCCAATTGAAGGTTTTAATTTTTCATAGATCACTGGTAAGTTATGAACTGCTTTTACCTGGTCATTAGGGTCTTACTGAGGAACTTCCAAAATGTTGTGAACTCAGCCCAACCCAGAAAAGTAATCTGATACAATTCCCTAAATTGAATTTACCAGAAAGAAAAACAATGTGATTAAATGTGGAACATTATCAAAATATTCCAGATGAGGAAATGGCATATCACAATTCTCTTGTATTTTTCTTCCTTTGAATGAACTCCATTTTACACTATACTATACTGCAATGGGAATTGGTGTTTGCAGTGAGTGAACACAAAAACAATCCACCCGTCCTTCCTCCTAATCCGTCACTTTATGGGGAAATCTTCACCATCTCTGGACAGCTTCCAGATCTGCATCTTTTTTCTTCCTTTCACCATCCCAGATGACCTCCCAGAGAGGCCAACAGCTTGTCAGAGTGAGTGGTGAAAGGCATTTCACTCACCACTGCTCAAAATAAGTCGATCACTTCTCAACTCCAAATTGTAGCATACTCCGCTGATGGAGATGTGGATAAAACAAACATATGGAGGCCAAGAAGGAGACAGATGCAAAAGGGAAGCTCAGTAAGCACTGCACAGTTATGCAAAACATGGAGTGAAACTGTTGGACTGTTGGACTTAAAGTTTATATTGAGCAATCACTTTAAATTACATGTTTGTATACATAAAATAGGAATGTGGAAATAAAATGGCAAAGAAATGCAATGTCATGTTTTTTTGTCAAGTTGAAATTATTTTGTTGATATCACAATGCAACTGTCAAATTATGTTCTATACTATAATAATCAGCAGCCGTGTGACATAGACCCTCAACAAGAAAACAGTCAATCTTTTAGTTATCCAATTGGAAATCTCCTGGCTGTCACTTTGTGTCATATCAATTGGAAAGCCGGGAAAGGAACCAAATCACCAAACCTTTTTACACTCTCTGAACACTGTACTTATGTACTGCAGTGTAAGTGGCTAACCCATTTGCTATTATAACATACGTACTTGTAGTTTGCTCAATCATGGTCACATGCCAACTGGACTTGAAGCCCATCATGGAAGATACTCTGGTTATCACACTGGTATTAGTGGCATTACTGCTGATCAATACTACTAATCTGTTAACTCTCCCATTGTGTTCATAATTTAGAAATTTTTGGAAAGAAACACCTTTTATACACAGTACCTAATCTTAGGGGGCCCAGCACAACACAGCGCAAAGCCTGAACGCAAGTTTAAGACTGACGCAGTTGTCAATTTACCATTCAGCGCCCGCGTCATTTAAATTTGTTCTCTGTACCTCAACGCTTTTATCTTGGCCAGGTCGTCGCCTCAAATGAGAAAACGTTCTCAACGTGCCCACCTGGTTAAATAAAGGTTAAATAAATAAAAATAAAAAATAGCAAATGCACCTGCACCCATCTTTGCGCCCATGAGTGTGCTGGTCAAATAGGGAGGTGTGCTTAGGATAATTCTTGGCGTAGTGCTATCTTGAGGCATCGGAAAGTGATCGCGCCATTGACCAACAAAAAACTGGTCTAAAGTCAATAGCGCAGCATGTCATTGTTATTTTAACAGCAAATTAGTCAAAGCTTATCCACAGCGCGTGTACACTATGCTGGTTACACACACACAGTGATCGCAGCAGCACACGAACATGCAAAAATATTACAAATAAAAAATTTACGGTGCAAGTCCGACATCATAATAGCAATGCGCCAAGGTACAAATATGTCTGGCTCTTAAAGGGAATGGGAGATGACACTCTGATTGGTTTATTGTATGTTATGCCCAAAACACACCTATAAATTAATGAAGTCACAAAACCAGGTGTTGAGGTTGTGGTGTTGGAGAGATTGGAGACCAGATGCGGGAGGAGCGTTCAAGTTGTTTAATGATCAATAGACGTAAAAAGCCATGTAACACAGGAGCACTGCAAAAACTGCACAACGGATATAAATTTGACTGTGCTATTACCGTGACACAGACACAAATAACATACAGAGCGTACGCCTGGTTCAACTATACATATTTCGGTAGCACTTTACGTTACAGCACGGTAACAAGATGGTAATAGTGGGGTAACAGTGTAATATTAAAGAGGTTAAAGAGGTAGGCCTAATATATAGGTAATTACACAGAAACTATCAGAAGCATTTCAAGGTAATCTCTACACTTCTCTTATTCTAATATTGCCATGAAATAAAATAGAAATAGGTAGTTTTGCGTTTTGTGGCACTGATTTATGGTTATTATACAGAAACTACCAGACGTGTTTCCAGGCAAGAAGTCGCAAGAATAAACACATCATTTGTAAAGTATTACCTTGAAACAAAAGGGAAATATTTGTAACATAGAGGGTGGATGAATTTCAGCATTATGATATGGTAATTATCAATTGTATATTCCAAGAAGTCTTATCTAATTCGGAAGGTATTACGCTGATAGTACCCGATAATACTGTGAAAACATCAACATATAATACCCCATTATTATCATGTTACTACAATATTAATATAACTATGTTACCATGACCCAGATATATTGGAAATTGCATGTTATTACATATGTTACCTTCTTATCACCTTATTACCCCAGTATTACATCTTATTACTGAGATGTGTTACCCAGTTATTACTTTGGAAATTACATGTTTTTACCTATATATTTCCTCTTTATTATCACACTGTTACCATCTTATTACATGGTACCCACATTTCATTATGTAAGACACATAACGCGGTAAAGACTCTATCATTAATTACACTTACAAATGCCTACTGCTCTCCCAGTGCCCAAAGGCCTGCACATAAAAATAAACATAAACACAGTTCACATAATAAACTGAATATCAAATTTAATTTTTTTTTTAAATAACTGCTTAATTATTAAAATATATTAATCTGTCCTTAATACTTTTAGAATCATGGCAAAGGGAGGCTAAGTATAAAACATGGTAATTTCTAAATTATAAAAACAAGGTTTAAAAGCAGAGAATATTATATATTGTGGCAGGCTCCTGTTGTCACCATCAACCACAACACCAACTGTCAGGACATTTGAAAGCACCAGCCAGCAAGAGAGAGAGGAAAAATAAACTACAGGGAAAGGCTGACTATACTAAGAGTATTACGGCCCAGCAACAATCAACACCACTCGCCACTCACCTGTCCCCAGTCAGGATAATAGGGGAAAATTAGGAGAAAAGTAGAGAGCTAATCATGTACAGGGAAGACATAAGCTGTTGTCTGACGAAATTATGTTGTTCTGTGTTTTTTCCCACATGTACGGAACACAATCGAGATGGGAGTGAGTTTTACTAAAGATGCTTGCCTGAAACCAATAAGAGCTCTACAGAGAAATGCAGGTAATCCTGTCAAGTTTATGTATTTGCATTGTTTCGGCCCTGATTTGGCCACTTCAGGTGGAAAGCAGTACTTGGTGTGCTCACTTCGCTCTGCTACAATATTATAAACCAGATGGCTGGAATCCAGAATGCTGATTGTTGTGTTATTTGATTGTTATTTTATTATTTTATTTGATTGTTGTGTTATGTGAGGCCGTATACCACGTGTATGACATCACATCCCTTTTTACTGCTCAAATTGGTTAATGAAAGCAATTTTTTTACTTAACATTTCAAAACTATACATTCTATATATATATATATATATATATATATATATATATACACTGCTCGAAAAAAAAATGGAACACTAAGATAACACGTCCTAGATCTAAAGGATTTAACTGATCGTATTAAATACTTTCGTCTTTACATAGTTGAATGTGCTGACAATTGTAACATCCAGCCCTGTGTTAGATGGACTCCTCTTTTGTTCAGTTAGGTCTCATGTGTATATGTTTGCCTTTGTTTCGTATTCAGTGTTTGCACGGTGGTTCTGTTTATATGTTCAGTGTCTCATGGTCCCCTTTGCTTCCCTATGTGTGTTTCAGTGTTCTAGTTTCTCCCTCCTGTGTATTGTTATGTATTGGTTCCCCCTAGTGTCCCTTTTGTGCCTTGCTTTGTTCTGGTATTGTATTGTGCTTCCTTTCCTGTATGTTTCATATTGGTTAGTGTCCTTGCTCCTCCCTCCTTGTTGATTAGTGTTCCCAGGTGTGTCGTGTTAGCCTTCTTTTGGTTTCGTATTTAGCCCTGGTGTTCCCTCCTTGTCCCTGTTGGTTAATGTTCCTGTTACATGTGCTTCTGGTTTCCACGTCGTCAGGTATTCGTTTTACGTGTATATGGTTTAGCCCTCGAGGCAGTATTTGTTTTGAGTCCGTTTTGCTTGAATAAATACAACGTGAGTTATTGCATATCCTTCGCGCCTGTCTCTATTTCACCCATCGACGGAGCACCGTGACAACAACAAAATCACACAAAAATGATCAATGGAAATCTAATGTATCAACCCATGGAGGTCTGGATATGGAGTCACACTCAAAATCAAAGTGGAAAACCACACTATAGGCTGATCCAACTGTGATGTAATGTCCTTAAAACATGTCAAAATGAGGCTCAGTAGTGTGTGTGGCCTCCACGTGCCCGTATGACATCTCTACAATGCCTGGGCATGCTCCTAATGAGGTCGCGGATAGTCTCTTGAGGGATATCCTCCCAGAACTGGACTAAAGCATCCGCGAACTCCTGGACAGTCTGTGGTAAAACGTAGCGTTGGTGGATAGAGTGAGACATTATGTCCCAGATGTGCTCAATCAGATTCAGGTCTGGGGAATGGGCGGGCAAGTCCATAGCATCAATGCCTTCCTCTTGCAGGAACTGCTGACACACTCCAGTCACATGAGGTCTGGCATAGTTTTTTATTAGGAGGAACCCAGGGCCAACCGCGCCAGCATATGCTCTCACAATAGGGTGTGAGGATCTCATCTCTGTACCTAATGACAATCAGGCTACCTCTGGCGAGCACATGGAGGGCTGTGCGGCTCCCCAAAGAAATGCCACCCCACACCATTACTGACCTACTGCCAAACCGGTCATGCTGGAGGATGTTGCAGGCAGCAAGAACGTTCTCCACGGCTTCTCCAGACTCTGTTACGTCTGTCACATGTGCTCAGTGTGAACCTGCTTTCATTTGTTAAGAGCATAGGGCACAAGTGGTGAATTTGCCAATCTTGGTGTTCTCTGGCAAATCCCAAATGTCCTGCACGGTGTTGGGCTGTAAGCACAACCCCCACCTGTGGACGTAGGGCCCTCATACGACCCTCATGGAGTCTGTTTCTGACCGTCGGATACATGCACATTTGTGGCCTGCTGGAGGTCATTTTGCAGGGCTCTGGCAGTGCTCCTTCTGCTCCTCCTTGCACAACGCTGACACTACGCTGACAGACACAGCAAACCTTCTTGCCTTAGCTCGCATTGATGTGCCATCCTGGATGAGCTGCACTACCTGAGCCACTTGTGTGGGTTGTAGACTCCGTCTCATGCTACCACTAGAGTGAAAGCACCGCTAGCATTCAATATTGACCAAAACATCAGCCAGGAAGCATAGGAACTGAGATGTGGTCTGTGGTCACCACCTGCAGAACCACTCCTTTATTGGGGGTGTTTCGCAAATTGCCTATAATTTCCACCTGTTTGTCTGTTCCATTTGAACAACAGCCGGTGAAATTGATTGTCAACCAGTGTTGCTTCCTGAGTGTACAGTGTGATTTCACAGAAGTGTGATTGACTTGGAGTTACATTGTGTCGTTCAAGTGTTCCCTTTATTTTTTTGAGCAGTGTATATATATATATATATATATATATATATATATATATATATATATATATACATATATATATACACTCACCTAAAGGATTATTAGGAACACCTTTTCAATTTATCCTTAATGCAATGATCTACTCAACCAATCACATGGCAGTTGCTTCAATGCATTTAGGGGTGTGGTCCTGGTCAAGACAATCTCTTGAACTCCAAACTGAATGTCAGAATGGGAAAGAAAGTTGATTTAAGCAATTTTGAGCGTGGCATGGTTGTTGGTGCCAGACGGGCCGGTCTGAGTATTTCACAATCTGCACAGTTACTGGGATTTTCACGCACAACCCTTTCTAGGGTTTACAAAGAATGTTGTGAAAAGGGAAAAACATCCAAAAACAAAATGCCTTGTTGATGCTAGAGGTCAGAGGAGAAGGGGCCGACTGATAGAAGGGCAACTTTTCAAGCTGATAGAAGGGCAACTTTGACTGAAATAACCACTCGTTATAACCAAGGTATGCAGCAAAGCATTTGTGAAGCCACAACATGCACAACCTTGAGGCGGATGGGCTACAACAGCAGAAGACCCCACCGGGTACCACTCATCTCCACTACAAATAGGAAAAAGAGGCTACAATTTGTAAAAGCACACCAAAATTAAACAGTTGAAGACTGGAAAAATGTTGCCTGGTCTAATGAGTCTCGATTTCTGTTGAGTCTCAATTTTTTGCGTAAACAGAATGAGAACATGGATCCATCATGCCTTGTTACCACTGTGCAGGCTGGTGGTGGTGGTGTAATGGTTTGGGGGATGTTTTCTTGGCACACTTTAGGCCCCTTAGTGCCAATTGGGCATCGTTTAAATGCCACAGCCTACCTGAGCATTGTTTCTGACCATGTCCATCCCTTTATGGCCACCACGTACCCATCCTCTGACGGCTACTTCCAGCAGGATAATGCACCATGTCACAAATCTCGAATCATTTCAAATTGGTTTCTTGAACATGACCATGAGTTCACTGTACTAAAATGGCCCCCACAGTCACCAGATCTCAACCCAATAGAGCATCTTTGGGATGTGGTGGAACGGGAGCTTCGTGCCCTGGATGTGCATCCGACAAATCTCCATCATCTGCAAGATGTTATCCTATCAATATGGGCCAACATTTCTAAAGAATGCTTTCAGCACCTTGTTGAATCAATGCCACGTAGAATTAAGGCAGTTCTGAAGGTGAAAGTGGGCCAAACACAGTATTAGTATGGTGTTCCTAATAATCCTTTAGGTGAGTGTATATACATATATATATATAAAGGGGGTCAAACACAGTATTAGTATGGTGTTCCTAATAATCATTTAGGTGAGTGTATATATATATATATATATACACAGTATTAGTATGGTGTTCCTAATAATCCTTTAGGTGAGTGTATATATATATATAAACACAGTATTAGTATGGTGTTCCTAATAATCCTTTAGGTGAGTGTATATATATATATAAACACAGTATTAGTATGGTGTTCCTAATAATCCTTTAGGTGAGTGTATAGAACCAGAGATGGAGAGGCAAACTTTAGGGTACTTTTACAGGTATGTACTCTAAATCTTATTCTGGAGTATAGTGTTCCTCCACAAATTATATACACACAAAATAAGATTTACAGTACATACCTGTATTCCTGCCTCTTAACAAAAAGTACCCTAAAGTTTGCCTCTCCACCTCTGGTTCTATTTAAATTACACAAACATTATCACTGTACCAATACTTACTGATAGAACTGTGTACATGTGTCACAAAATGGTGGTTGTGACAGTGCAGATTACAGTAGAAATTTAGATAATTTAGAAGATTTTGATTAAATTAAACAGTTATAAATAATACCAATAATTCTTTTTCAAAATCAAAATGACTGCAAGGAATCTAAAAAGTATACATAACCAGCAGCAAAAACTAACACATGCATATCACAATAGAAGAATGAATGGCAGCTAACTATACCAAAACAGGACTTTAAATACGGATAGGGATGAATGATTTCCAAGTCAGTTTGTGTTGTTACCGTAATTGTCAGATAAAATAAATAGATAAGTGAACTGTGGATGATCTAAATGTCCAGGTAAACAGTAGGCTACATACAAAATGGAGTCGGTGGCTGAAGGAACCAACTTTAGCTCACCAGGAGGGTGTGACCGTTACAGTGGTAAAGACATAATTGATAAACACAACCATAGAATAATTATCATGAGTCAGTTCTCATTTACATTTTAGTAATTTAGCAGACACACTTATCTAGAGCAACCTACACAAGTACAGGGCATTCTCCCTGGAGCTAAATAGGGTAAAGTGCCTTTTTCAAGAACACAATGACATTTGGCACAGCCAGGAATCAAACCGGCAAACTTCTGACTACAAGCCTGACTCCCTAACTGCTGAGGTTTCTGAACACCTTCTCCAATGTACTAGAGAGCACATTACAGTAAATATGCTAATCAACCATTTCATTTTGGGAAAACATTGTGTTAGACACACAGTTCCTGCATATAGTGTTCCTCGTAAGTGTTATACATATTTAGGAGGACTGTAGTTTGGGAGGGATGTGCAAGAAGGTTTGATTAAAATTAACCTTAACTCTGAGTGATGTCGGCATATAGTGGCAGATAGTTGTCACAGATTGATCTAAGAGCAGAGAAAGTATAGAACATCACAAGGATGGATCAACAACCGGCACTGCTTTAACTCCAGCAGAGCTCGACACACACCTCTGTGTCTATCTGTCAGAAAATAAATGAAGCAACGTCAGCAGAATATAGCTAGAATCAGCTACCTCATCCCTAGCTCAGGGAACATGCGTCATTCCCACTACAGATAGATAAGTAGCATGGTTCTCACATCAGGATTTATTGTCTCAATGTGTTTTTTGTCTTTTTGATGTTCAATGCTTGTCATTGCAGCCATCTAACATTTCCTTACGAAATGTACCAGGTCCCATGGTAACGATAGATACATAAAAATATATATATTTTTTAAACCTAACAGTTGGTTTCATAACATTATCTTCCTACCACAATGATGCTCAATATAGATTTTGTAAAATATTCAGCAAATTCCATAACTACATTAAATCCAGAATGCTAAACTTATATATGTTAAAGTTAGCTTATGTTGTAGTTGGGCAGTGAACTGCAAGCTACACTGTAAAATAATATAAGTTGAAATCTACCAGTATTGTAATTGAATTGCTAGTACACTTTCCATTATTTTACAGACAGACTCCTTCAAAGTATTAACAGTTAAGGAAATGTATAACCACAGTTATTGTCCATTAATACACACTCTGGAGTGATTCTCATCTATCTATCCGTTCACAATTCGAAAGAGTAAGGGAAATGTCAATCATGGTCACCGGTAAGCAGGGGCGCTGTAAAGGGGGGGTAAAGGATGATGATTCTCGGGGCCCATGACTAAGAGGGGGCCCAGAGAAGCCCTGTCTCAGCTGTGTTGGGGGCCCTGTCAAGATTATTTTCATGGGGCCCAAAATCCTTAGCAGCGCCCCTGCCGGTAAGATGTGAACTCCCTTTACCTAATCAATTTGGTCTTAAGTAAGGACTTCCCAAAACTTGAACTCAAGAGTTACTCAGAAAAGTACTTTTACACCTCTGTTCAATAGTGATTCAAAAATATATATAATAATCTTTGGACATCTTTATCAGGAATACAGGTTTGGGACCATAAATAGTGAACATTTCCTTTAAGCTGTTCTTTAGTTTTATTTCTCCAGTGCATGTATGTTTACAGCATCAGCTGAAGGTGTTTCTGACACATTTACACACTCCTGGAAAAGCAGACAGCATTGAGAAAATTGAAAGCTGACTAGGGGCACTTTCTTTAATTCCCGAGGCCAGTAGCTGGCTGTAGAGCCAGATGTTTGGCAGAGCTTGGGCATCAGGGCATGACCAGAAAGCTGCTTGTACGCTGCCCCCTGCAGTCCCCCCCCACTGAGTTTAATCTGCAACAATATTAATACAGGCTGCCCTTCCACATTGCTAGGAAGGCTTTAAATCTCACATGCAAATGGAACACTTTTTCTTATTTGCTATAAAGGATTAAATCTAAATCAAACTGCTAACAAAACTGAAATATAATGCATTGAGGCAGCTGTATACCTTTCATTGCCTCAACTAAAATCCACACAAATTAAAATTAATGAAATATGTTGCCATATTGCTTAACTAGTGACAAGTACTTGTTGTCATATTGCTCAAATAGTTAACCAGCCAGATAGAATGAGTTGTGCAACATGTAGATTAAAGCCTGAGTGAATGTATACATGACATTAGTTCTCTAAGAACATGTTTACTTGTAGTCTGACTACCATCTTATTGTAGGTAACATTCCACACCTTGTGAATGTATGTCATCCCTTCATTAAAGTTCATAAATTAACAAACTGAGGTAGCTGATGGGCACTTACTGAGGAATGCCATATTGTAATGTGGTGGAGCAGCCTTATCAACGTTGCACCACCGCCTTGCAAGAGTGCGTCAAAAGTGGAGGTTCAGGAACCTTGGAAAGCATGCACAGAAAAGATGCCAGAAGCTGGGGAAACATTCCAAAAATGGACAGATTTCTTTCAGTAAGTCCAACTGAGGCTGCAATATGAAGGACGGGCAGAAGCTCCCCGGGGACAGAGCTGTCAAGTTATGTCAGACTGTATGTATTTATGCAGTTTTGTTTCACAGAGTGTGAAGCGCCAGACCTCTGGACCACTGTGCAAGAGCTTGTGAGAAAATGACATTTTTAATAATAATAATAATAATATGTTCAGCTTATATAGCACTTTTCAAGAACCCAAAGCACTTCACAGTTAGGGGGAAAGCCCACCTCAACCACCAATGTGTAGCACCCACCTTTTGTTAAATTCTTATGTTTGATCAATAAAATGCCTTTGGGCTATGTACTTAAACCTTGTCTCCACATTCTCTGTTTTGACCATGTCGTCTCTCAAATGGGTTAAATCATATTGTTCATAAACTATTCGTGCAACATAACAAAATATCAATATGACATCTGCAATAATCGCGAAGTTTCACAATATTTGCAATCTAGAATTTATTTATTATTTTGTGTGCAAACAACTATATCCTGAAATGTATATTGGAGTATGTAAGATGATACTCAAATGTTATTAGCCACAGTTTGTCAACTATAAATTACAGCAAAGAAAGCAAATGGGCCCGATAAACTTGATCCAGGTTTGCTGGTTATTGCTTCATCACATATATTTACATTTGAGTCATCTTTGTTACAATTACATTAGATATTTAGCAGACACTCTTATCCAGAGTGACTTACAGTAAGTACAGTGACATACACCTGGAGCAACTTAGGATAAAGCTACTTGCTCAAGGTTTGGCACAGTCCAGAATCGAACCAGCAACCTACCGACTACTAAGCCTCACGCCTTAACAATTGTGCCATCTGACGCCCCAGGAGCCTTAACACAAATTTTTAATCCAACATCAACTTTTTGGATTATCCAAAAGGATGGAAAACTGCACATGTAGTGCTGTAACATAGATGTGGAGAGACTACTCACCTTAATACCTACATTTACATTTTAGTCATTTAGCATACACTCTTATTCAGAGCAACTTACAGTGAGTGCATTAATTTAAGAGAAACTAAGTGAAACAACACACAGCCCAATAGTAAGACAATTCAATATTTGAAACAGTGAAGGGGCAAAAACAGTGCTAGAAAAGGATCATACAGATAAATATAAAATATTTTAAGACAACATAGGTAGAATTCAACTAATTTAAGTACTCATTGAAGAATAAGGTTTTCAGATGTTTCCAGAAGAAGGGTAGAGACTCTGCTGTTTTAACCTCCAGTGGAAGATGTTTCCACCACTGAGGAGTCAGGACAGAGTTTGTAATGCTTGGATTAGGAGCTGACTTCCGGAAGGGTGTGGGATGGCCAGGAGCCCTGAGGTGGCAGAACGAAGAGTCCATGTATGAAGGTAAGGTTTAAGGATTGCCTGAAAGTATGGGGTAGGAGTTCCTCTTATTGCCTTGTAGCGAATACAAGCTTCAACTAGGAGCCAGTGGAGTGTGTGTAGAAGTGGGGTGACGTGGGAGAACTTGAGGAGGTTGAACCAGAGTCGGCGCCAGAGCAGATCTACTGGAGGGGCATTGGGTCATCAGCGGGGGGGCACTGCCATTTCAGAAATATTTTAATGCAGTGGCGACATAGTCCAATACCAGAGTATGTGAGCCAAAATGAGCATTTGAAAATCCTTGCTCACTGAGCAATTGTTGCGCTCCGCTCCACCACTCCACACCTTTTTCAACCGCT
>JACXGM010028988.1:0-13830 GCA_016801145.1 Umbra pygmaea
TGTGTGTTTGTGTTTGTGTGTGTGTGTGTGTGTGTTTGTGTTTGTGTTTGTGTTTGATTGTGTGTTGATGAGTATTTTTGTGAGTTGCTGGAACAAGGGGGTGTGTGCCCATGGGATTTTGGGGGTTTGTGCATTGTGTCTGTGTGTGTGCGTGCGTTTGTGTGTGTGTGCATGTGTGCACGTTTTGTGAGTGTGGATTTTTTTTGGAAAACAGTGCTGTATGTGTGTGTTAACATTGTGAACAGTGCATACCCTGGTACAAGGGCCTCACGGCACCCATTAAACACGATAACCTCTGAGTTAAGGCCCAGCCAGTTGGATTCATATAAATGCATAAACGTGTGGGCGTGTTTCAGTCTCTATGGATTCAAACACTGTATTGTGACCCCTGGCTAAACTTTGTTTCTCTCTCTCTCTCTCTCTCTCTCTCTCTCTCTCTGTCCCTCCTCAGAATCATCCAGAACCGAGTCCTGGTCTTCATCCTTGGCGCCATCATCCTGCTCACCATCATCCTGGCCATCTATTTCAATGTGCGAGCGCACTGATCTCCACCAGCCACACACACTCGGTCACACACACACACAACACGTGTGTGATTAATAGCGACAAAAGCGTTGCTCCGGAGTAATTAGGACAAATGGTTCCCATGAATCACTCTTTCCGGGGCCTGACAGGGGTCTCTGTCTTGTTTTCTTGTTATTGGTATTATTCATGGTGTTTTCATGGACGGTTTGCATGGGAGACCATCTCTTGTTTCTGCATAGAGAGTCTGTGGGGATTCAGAAAGGCTCTAAGAGGAACCACCTTCTACTCTTGTTTATTCACTACTTCCCTGGTCTGACCTAAGGTGGTCGCTGTCCCATTTGTGTGTGCGTGCATGCGTGGCGTGTGTGTGTGTGTGTGTGTGCGTGCGTGCGTGCGTGCGTGCGTGCGTGTGCATATCTGATAGCAAAGCTTTCTCCCCCTTCCTGTCAGACCAACTTCCAAGGCATCTAATGTGGCAAACTGTAAACTGTCAGGTTACCATTGTATCAGATTAACATCGACGACGTGCATTCACACTGACAAACTCTGCTAACTGTCCTCTTCATCAAACTGGACAGTAGAATAAAAACAGCGCCTCACGAATGACCGTGGCTTCAGTGAGAGGCTGCGTTCACATGTCTCAAATTTTACATTAAACCTGAAGATGTATTCAACCCATAGAAAGCACAAGAAAATGTGTGCATATGTTTTTGGTCTGGGAAGGAGATCCAGGATAGCTCCAGGATTAGCTAGGAATGCCTCCCTCATATCCAGTCTCCTCAGATTATTCCCATCACTGCTGTCCCGTAGACTGAATGGCTTCTCTCCCTTATCCAGGCTCCATCAACCACTCCTTTTCCTGTCTTTCTGCATACATGACAATGAAGTTCATATCTTACTCGTGACCTTGATTGATACTTTCTTTACTCTTTCTTTTTGTTTTATAGGTCACTGTTAAGATATGAACTCCATTTACCTGATTTTTTCTTAATTAGGCACTTCCCAAAACTTGTGAACTTATCAAGTAACTGAAAAGTAATCCTAAAAGTAACTTTGCCCAACACTGTTCGAGATAGGCGAAATGTACATCCAGTTTTGTTTTCCATATTACCAGTAATTCTGTCACTATTTATTTATAATCATTGTTTTAAAGTTGATGATTGCTTTTCTTTGTGATTATCGTGAGCTTGTACATTTTAGCGCCCATCCGTTGTACAGTATTCAACAGACCAGGACCAACCGAAACATGGATTGCTTTGTGTGTGACAAATTAATTAAGTCATTTTTACTTTGATTGAAATTGCTCTGTTATCTTATTGATATCCTTGTTTTTTATTGTCAGTGATGACAATAACAGCGATGCAGTACATTTTATGTAGTCTGTAACCCAAATGTATTTAAGCTGACATGTAAGTCATGCTGTTTTTAAAGACCTACCACTCTTTGCGTGTTTCATTCCAGTCTTGCTTTAAAGGAGACAGTCATTCTACTGTAGGTCGGGCAAGGTGATGTGCAAATACTTTAGAGGTGGAAGGTGGATTATATAGTGTCTATCCATGAAGTCTCCATGATGCTAACTTTTAGCCCTCCAGCAAATGCATTCGAATTATACAGAGAAATGCTCTCACTAAAACATACACTGGTACACCCGCATCTACAGACAGACAGGCACACAGACAGACAGACAGACACACAGACAGGCACACAGACAGGCACACAGTCAAACAGAGACGTACATAGACAGACAGACAGACAGACGTTGCCGGTCGTTCCCTCCTGGCTCAGACCAGACAGCCTCCTGCGTCCGTGCGGCTGCAATCGCACGACAGGCCATTTGCTATTCCTTTTCAGGCCAAGCGGATTGTGTTATTTGGGAAGCGACCTTGGTGGGGGGGCTTTCTCCCACCACAGCAACGCAGCAGCCCGGCGGCTTCAAAGGTTCAAATTAATGGGCAACAAAATAGCGCATCTCAGTCCGTCCCACGCGAGCCCACGCCGGGGAGAATTATCATTAGGATGAGGTGTAATGAAGAAAGATGAGGGGAAGCGAAAGAGGAGAGCAGGCGCGTCCCGGCCAGTTGGACACAGAGCTCATCAGATAATCACCTGTGTGATTGGTTTCCCCCCATCAAAGGAGAAGCCGGGGCGCGCCGAGGTGCAGGCGGCGGGTGTGTCTATATATGGAGGGTGGTTGATTTAGGAAACGGATTATTGTTCCTGTGTACGTATCTGCTGTCTACCTGTGTGTGCGCCCACGTGAGCTCATCCTCTCTCCCCCTCACCCACCCCCCCCTCCAAGCCTGTCAGGATGAGCATCGTCGTAGCGACGCTGCCTCTCTCTCCACCGCGCATCACGGCAGTGGCAGGCAGCGAGCACGGCACTATTTGAAGTTGTAATGGTGTCAAAAAGTCAGGGCTGACTGACAGCCGTCATTCCCACAGGGCCTCATTAAAAACAGACCCGCTTGACAAGGAAATAATTGAGTGCCGGCGACAACTCTGCCCGGGCTCCGTTTAGATGTTTTTATTTTCTTTCATTATTAGTTCCGGCTATTATGTTCATTAAGAAATGGCATTAAACAACTTCAGATGGAAGACCGGGGGTGGGGGGTAACGATTTGTTTTTCTGGGGGGGTGTATTTAAACAGAAGGCCTGTCATGTGATTCCCTGGTTTGGCAGGTGTCCGGTATTATCAGCCAACTTGCACTGGTTTTTTATCTCCTTCCCCGGTTCTCTCTGCTTTTTATTCTACCTGTCCTTCTTTCCCCCAACCCTGTTATATCTCCTCTCACTGCCCTCCTCCCCCCACCCTCCCAACTCCTCTTCCTTCATTCCTGTGTCCTCGTTTCCTTTCCTCCACTCCTTGATAGCTGCGGGTGTCTTTGGAATATATAATAGATTATTCATTAGCTCCTTCTCTTCTGTGGCTGATTTGGATTTGGACGAGTGGAGGAGAAAAACTTGTCAAAAATCGGTTCTATCTTATTCCAAGGGGCAACAAAAGCAGCAGGTACAGACACCTTTTAATATTTCATTAAGCCCAGGGTTAACCCACCTTAGCTGGCTGAAGGTGTGAGCCCCATGCAGATGGAGATAGGGTGAGTGTTTAGTCATTTGATGTGTAAAGCCTAATCAAAGCCTCAGCTTCTTAGCGTTTTTCACTGCAGAGGTCTTTGGGTGTGTTTGTCTGTGGTTAAATGATGGTTGTCTAAGTGGCTCATGTTACCGGCTGGAGCAGATATCAATGTTTTGTAGCATTTTATCATTACAAATGGTTCATACCTCCTCAAGTGTACATGCCATTTATTGCACAAAAACATATAGGTAGACGCAATGGCACAATTACAAAATGAGGCCTACCAACATCCCTCTTCTCACACATTAAGCCTACATATCCTGTTGTTTGATACGCAAACCAGGGCTCTCCTCCAAAGAGTTTAGGCTACTAAAATCGGTAGCAGGGAGTTGTTCACCAGACATCCCACCCAGCTGCGTTTCAATCCCGTCGTTTATCAGACGTTTAAGCGGACAGGGATTGTGACAAGGAGCGTTTGAGCCGCCATCCCTCTGTAGGGCGGGCCTTAAACAGGATAAACGGCTCCAACGGTGGGATCGCGGTGGGAGGCCAACGTTTATCTCCCGGAGAGTCTCTGTGTATCAGTATCCCACGAGAAGGGATGCCCCCCCCACACACAGACCACCAGGCAGACGTCCACGACCCTGTGGATGAATCTGCCTCTGTTCGGACAGTCCACACACATCCATCTGGGCTGTCACATGCTGGACCAAGCTCCTGGTTCCTCGTGTTGAACGGCCGTATTGAAAGGCTATGTCGTTCCTTTGTGCAGCTACCAGCCTCAGCAGAATGGTTCTTTCTCTGTTCATCTCCACACGTTTCTTTTAGAGCACCGTCCATGCTCGTGTTCATTTTAATGGTGTTTATGCTCACGAGGACGTGACAATGACGGCATTGTCAGTGGAAATCAGAGAGCCATGTCGAGATGGCGTGTATGTATATGCACATGTGTTTGTTGAATTATGAGCAGAGATCCGGTGTGTGCGTGTGTGTGCGTGCTTGTGTGTGTGTGTGTGTGTATGCTTTTGTTTTTGTATGGTTGTGGGGCCCTGAAATTTCAGGCACTGGCCTCACAACCATACATAAACCTGACAAAGAGGTGTAAAATTAAACTTCGTGGAGACAAATTGTACCTTGTAGGGATGGCCCTATGAGGGGAATTGCGATTTATGGCTCAGGGGTTAGGTTTAGGGAACATCTTACTATTGGGCATAGGGTAATAATTGGGGTTACTCTTAGGTTTAGGCATTACCAATTAGGTTTAGGTTTAGGCATTATTCCAAAGTTAAATTTAGGCACTAATGGTAGGTTACTGAGGTTAAGGTTAGGATTAGGGCAAGGGTATGGTTAAGGTTAGGGTTACGTTTAGGGCTAGTAAACAGGGAAAATTTATTTTTAGGTGAAAAGATAGAAAAACAAATGTGTGTTTGTATGTGCTTGTTGTCCCGCTATCTTATTTAATTGTAATACCCTGATGTTCAGGCCTGATTAACACATTCTGTATTCATATTCTGAACTGAGAACACTGCTGCTTTCCACACTTTTATTTTGGTCTATTTAGTTTTTTGAAGCATTTTGTGAAATATGTAGATGTGAAGAATCCTTGTGTTGTCATTAAAGCAGTATTGCATTTCAATAGCAATGACCTGTCATTATTTCCTGTACCCCCCCCCCCCCCACCTACACGCGTTCCAAATTACTATGCAAATTATATTTTACACGGATTCTCCTAAATAGTCAATGCAAATTACAGTCAGTATAATTTTCAAGTCACCAACCATAAGGGTATAAGTTGAATTTCATTGAACAAACCACCCAATGAAAACATAATTTTTTCAACAAAAAAAACCTCAAAATGCTCTGTTCCAAATTATTATGCAGAACAGAGTTTCAAAACATTTTAAAAGTTGTAAAGAACTGAAAATGGTCATTTGTTGAATTTGCAGCATTAGGAGATCATATTTACCAAATCAAAATTTCAATCAAAGACATCTTAACAGGGCAAGTTACATGTTAACATAGGACCCCTTCTTTGATATCACCTTCACAATTCTTGCATCCATTGAACTTGTGAGTTTCTTTGCAGGATGTCAGAATAACCTCCCACAGCTGCTGTTTGGATACAAACTGCCTCTCACCCTCATAGATTTTTTGCTTGAGGATTCTCCAAAGGTTCTCAATAGCATTGAGGTCAGGGGAGGATGGGGGCCACACCATGAGTTTCTCTCATTTTATGCCCATAGCAGCCAATGGCACAGAGGTATTCTTTGCAGCATGAGATGGTGCATTGTCATGCATGAAGATAATTTTGCTACGTAAGGCACGGTTCTTCTTTTGGTACCATGGAAGAAAGTCATCAGTCAGAAACTAAATACTTTGCCAAGGTCATTTTCACACCTTTAGGGGCCTCAAAGGTGCCTACCAGCTCTCTCCCCCATGCGTGAAACCTGTGGCCTGCTTAATAATGTGGAGCATCCTTCTTAAGTAGTTTTCCTTTAATTGGGCTCACCTGGAAAACTAATTATCACAGGTTTCTGAGATTGATTTCAGTGATCAAAAGAGCCCGGAGACACTACCATCCATGAGTGATTGATGAACAAAATATTTAATTTTTATGACACTTTTGCATAATAATTTGGAATGCTGTGTAATTATTCTCCAAAACGCTTCCTGACACTTGAGGAAGAAGGAAATATGGAGCCTGTAAGTTGCTATTATACCTGAAGCTAAACTGCATTCAAATCAAGTGCCTGTATGACTGACCCTGGATCTGCTACACTGGCACACCTACCGGGAAAGTCCCATTCAGGTGGGGTGTTTAGGACAATGTGAACAGTGCACGCATCGACCAGGTCAGACAGAGGCTGATGCAGACTAACCTGCTGTACCCTCCTCCCAACTCTCTCATCGCGTCCCTGTAGAGTACTGACACATCTTTGGAACTAAAATTAATGCTTTACCACTACAAAGGAACACAGTTGTAACTGGAGCTACCATTTGCATGTTAATGGGAGCCTAATATAATGCCCCCAGTAGAACCTGTGTTAGGCCTCTTTAAATGTGTACTTCTTACATTCCAATACACTAAGCAATGTGTAGAATTTCATTACGGCCCTAATAGCTACTATTTTAGTGGAAAATGTCACAACTTATTTCGATTAAGTCATTAGGGGTGTACAATGAGGGGGATCCCAGAAGCATGTTGACCAATCAAATTTTTTGCTAATTTGTCTGTTCTCTGTTCAGAGACAAAAAGTGTTATTCCGGTCAATCCTAAGAAAGTGTGATGTTCTGTGATGATGGATGGACACCGGCCCTGACTGTAGAGTGGGCTCCATAGTGTACAGCCATTTACTTTGCATATGGTGTCTTACAAGACAAGATTGTACATTTCCAACTGGGAGGCCTCAGTAGAGAAATCACTGTCTTCAAAAGATGGCCTGCCATTCATGTTCCCCATAGTCGGAGATCTGAGCAGGCGGTGATAACCTGCGACATCTTTCTGGAAAATGGGGATTGGATCAGCTTTGATGGAGCTCATCCACTCTGACAGGCTACTGAAGAGCTGGCTAATGAACTGGGGGTGGGGGTGCATCGCTTAGCATGGCAACATGAACAAAGGTGGGGGGGTGGGCAATTGCATCGGTGAGGTATTTCATATGCATGGTTGTCCAAATGTAAACATAAGCTCGCTGTAAGACCATGAGAACAGGATGGAGCAATGAGAGGTATTGTCTCAACGTCTGTCACGGCTCTAGAAAAGGGCAATCGAACTCTCCCTCATTCTCTGCCCCCCCGACGGGACACCTCCGCCTTGGATGGGGGGTGGGGATTAAATATTCATGAAGTTGTGTCCAATCGGAAAGCTCATCTGACGATTGTTCTACACAGGGCAGGAAGTGGAATTGGATTCTTGTGAGGGGGTTCCCTGCAGGTTGGCATGTGGGGTCAATTGAATGGTGAGTTCAAAGGTTACAGAATCTATATGATGTCCTCTTATGTCCCCAGCCAACCTATCCTCATCATACATTAGAATGGATCGAACAGTAGGAATATAAAACCTGCATGTCTTTTCATGGATATTCTTTTTATCTAGCAACGGTTTAATTATCTAGGTACATATTCTATGTGTATTAAATTTGTTTTTAACCTCACATAGGCATAGATCATGATTCGAAATATACTCACCAGCCACATATTTGCTAGTTAAAATAAATATCTTATAAGCCAATCACATAGCAAGTCAATGGATTTAGGCATGTAGACATGGTGAAGACGATCTGCTGAATTTCCAACCAGGCATCAGAATTGGGAAGAAACTTGATTTAAGGGACTTTGAACGTGGCATGTTTGTTGGTAACAGGCAGACTGGTTTGAGTTTTTTGTAAGTACTGATCTACTGGGATTTTCATGCACAACCATTTCTAGGGTTTATGGAGAATGGTCAGGAAAAAGATAGTCAGTTCCCTGGGTAGAAATCCCTTGTTAATGGCCGAGGGCAAAGGAGAATGGCCATACTGGTTCAAGCTGATAGAAAGGCAGCAGTTACTCAAATAACCACTCGTTACAACCAAGGTATGCAGAAGAGCATCTCTGAATGCCCAACACGTCAAACCTGGAAGCAGGTGGGATACAACAGCAGAAGCCCACACCGAGTGCAACTCCTGTCAACTAATAACAGGAGGCTACAATTTGCACAGGCCCACCAACATTGGACAATAGATGATTGGAAAAACGTTGGCCGGTCGGATGAGTCTCTATTTCTGCTGCTACATTCAGATGGTAGCATGGATTCATCCTACCTTCTATCATTGGTTCATGCTGGTGGTGGTGTAATGGTGTGGGGGATATTTCTTTTGCAAACTTTGGGCCCCTTAGTACCAATTGAGCATTGTTTAAATGCCACAGCCTACCTGAGTATTGTTGCTGACCATGTCCATCCCTTTATGACCACAGTGTACCCATCTTCTAATGACCACTTCCAGCAGGATAACGCACCATGTCACAAAGCTCACGTCATCTCAAAGGGGTTTCTTGAACATGACAATAATTTCACTGTACTCAAATGGCATCCACAGTCAGATCTCAAACCAATCGAGCACTTTTAGGATGTGGTGTAGCAGGAGATCGCATCATGGCTGTGCAGCCAACAAATCTGCAGCAACTGCGTGATTCAATAATGTAAATATGGACCAAAATCTCTGAGGATTCTTTCCAGTACCTATACCACGAAGAATTAAGGCAGTTCTGAAGGCAACTCTGTACTAGTAAGGTGTACCAAATGAAGTGTCTGGTAAGTGTATGTCACGACATACATGGGCGCACACACAAAGAAACATGAAGTCTATTGTAAAATAAGCACATACTTACACCTTTATTACGTTGTATGGCGGCAGCAACAAAATGCACAACTTTTGTTCATCTCAAGGATTTTTCCGACGTCCCGGACAAACAGAGAGCCTATATTGATTTTCTCCTCATGCAGTAACTGGGATTACCCATTTTCTCATTCATTTTTAAAGACAACTTGGAATTCTTCCCCTTTTCTCCCTCTCCTCGTCTCCTCTCTATCACTCCTTTTCTTCCTAAGTGAGTGATTGTACCCCTCCTTTCCATGGCAGATTCCCTCCTTGACCCTGAGAATTGTAATTCTGCAATAGATCACAGCTGTTGAATATTAGGCTTTACAAAAGCGGTTAAATAAAATATGTTCAAATGGTCCAATCCCAGAGGCCACGGCAGAAATTCTAATCAGGTGAGTCAAGGAGTCAGTGTGTAGAGGGTAACACTAGAATCCTACTGGCCAAGTCACTGAACCAGGAAAAGGGAGAGAGAGAATACGAGACCTTAACCAAACTCATCATCAACGTACTGGAACGTTCTGCATGAAAGCGAGCGCTGCTGTTCGAAGCCGTTTCCGTTTTTTACGAATAAATATATTGAGCTGGCAAAAAGGCTGAAGCTCTCTGTCACGAAATGTTTAAAGTTATCAGTTAGAATACTGATTTGATGAGGTTGGACAGGTTACGCATGTACATAAACACACACTGAGAAGCATATCCTTGTTAGGCATTTGAGGCTGCCAGTGTGGTCCCATTTAGCTGAAGGTCTTCAAAGGGCCAACGCTGTCTTAACCTAGCTGCCGTGTCAACCAAACACCAGCCAAATAATTGAGTCTCCAGGTATTAAAAAATACACTCATTTATGCTAAATAGGACAACTCTTCTGAGCCCCAGATGCCTTCACTTGACCAGAGTAGGTGGGGGTCAGAATTGATTCATTATGTTATATTTCAGCGTGGAAGATACAACCGTGGCTAGTCCAAAAAAACTCTTGAGGGCAATTCGCCATTGTTTTATATAGCCATGTATGCATTTCATCCAGAAAACATATTTGAACTTGTAAAGGCAAGAATATTTAGGGAATTATTACTGGCCTTGCCAGGTCTTAAAAAAATTCAAAATGGAAATAAGCTTTGAGCCCCAAAAGACAGGAATTGAAGGTTATTGGCCATGCGCAATGGGTGAGCCCTTATAACCAATGTGTAGAACTGCAGTTGAACTGGACCGCATTGGCTGCCTGTAGAGAGTGATTGATCTGAGTTTTATCCCTCAGTGTGTTCAGAAGACTACGAGACGCTCAATTACGCTCTGGGATTAAAACGCTGAACTCACAGACTGATTCCCTTTCAGAAATACCTGTGACCTTCAGCCAACTGCCAAACTCCAAAAAACATCAACCAGAGGTGTGGCATCAATAGCTGTAAACTTCACCAAGTTGAACATAGGCTCTCCTCACTAAAGGGGATGAGGTAAATAATTTCACAAATTGACAAGATAATATTCCTAATTTGGCTTGTGATTTTACATTTTGTGTTGGTTGGAAGGCGATTAATCAATCCATGCATGAGCCACTATTAAACATCAGAATAAAAATAGTTGTGTATAGCAGCTTATAAATCATTAATCTCCATGGTTTCCATCTGGGGGTTTCTGTCAGAGGGGCATCATAAAAGGGGGAGGGCTTAGCCCCCATAGACAAGCCAATACAATAAAAAGAAGAAAAATATGGATAAGAAAAAGACAGGGAAACAGCCTACAGTGATGCTCTACATTTTAAAACAGTCAATGTATCTTTACCAACACTCACATTTAAATATCAGTTGCAGTATAACATGTAAGGACTATAGATTTTCCTTGTAAATGGAATATCTATTTCATTAATGTGTACTCTATTCATTCTTTCCTTGGAAGTTGGAATAGAGCACCATTAGCTCTGCTTATGCCGGGCTCTAACATGCATCTCTGTTCTGAACTCATCCACATTCTTGACTGTCCACATTTTTTAGTCGGGTGTAATGGTGACGCTATGGTTGAAGGTTGTATTCAGGTTGTCATCTTGACCTTCAGGAGCGTGGCCTGCATTGTGCACATGTGGACATATCTGGTCACACTGCACAGAGGACGGATTAAGGAGACATTGTAATAGCATGTCTAGACACGGCTGAAAAGGCAGACAATCTGAATGTGGACAAGATCAGGACACAGGACAAATTTTAAGGTATAAATGAAGCCATTGAAATCTTTGCATGTTCTACGGTACTTGTGGTTGAAGGCTAAGCGGGAAAATGATCTGACAGCTCTTTGCAAGAAGTATAATGTTGGTGAGTTTTACAATTTAGCTTAAGCAAGAAGGAAGTAAGAATACCTCACCTTGGACAGTACGTGACATGAGGAAAACAAAAAGCATTTGGTTATACAAACAAGAAATGTTCCTTTTGTATACCCCATGAATACAATGCGTTAAAGAGAAAGAATTCAACCTACTTGACTTTTTTCCCATTTTGCTGTTGAAGCTTGCAATGAAAATGTATTAACTGAGATTGTGTCACTAATCTACACACACAAAAACATGTCAAAGTGGAATTTTGTTTTGATTCATTTTTGGGATTTTCTTTACAAATGAAAAGCAAAAATATCTTCAGCCAATAAGTATGCAGCCCTTTTGTTATGGAAAGCCTGGCTAAATTGTTGTACTCTTTGTGCAGTCATGAATGTTAACATCCTTTTTGAATGACTAACCCATCCGTAGTCTACACATACAGTACAATCATATATAAGGTATTTCAGTGAGTGAGTGAGTGAGTTTCAAGCACATTGAAAATACCAGGGAGGACTTGCAAAGAAAGGCACAGAATTGTAGATTGATAAAAGAATTATATAAAAAAGTATCAGGCACTGAAAATCCATCCCCATGAGCAAAGTAAAGTTATTAATTAGTAGGTGTTGCATAGTGTTTCAATACCCACAGTCACAACTGATATAAATGCCCTTCTCAGTTGTGGGAGAGGAAGCAAATCAGTCAGAGATTTTTCCTTGAACCTAACTGTCATTTCAGCACTTAAAGATACTATTTTGTACGATTTTGAGCCGTAACAACGGAACTACATTCTCTGTCAAGTAACCAGGTTATAAAAGCTGTAAAAGCAATTTTCTTGGTATTTGAATAATATAAGAATATATATATGTATAAGTGGTCCCAAATACTATGCAGTGCAAAACAGTACGGCCTAAAATCTATAATTTTTATTAAAAATGGATCGGCGTGTGCCCATTGACAATCACTGTGGATGCACAATTTGTCATGTCATTACAATTCTTATTCATATGAAATCAGTGTAATTTTTTTATATCCTGAAATACGTGTTTTTACAGGTTTTGTAAGGTGGTCACTGAAAGAGAAAGTACACAGCAAAAAGTCCAGTGTTAAATTAACACTCTCAGAGTTTATATAGCTCACTGAGAGTGTTAATCTAACACTTAGGGTGTTGATTTAACACTGGACTTTTAACTGTGTACTTCTATTTTCACTGGGCAAAACTCTTCACAGTGTACCTTTAAAGGCTGTGAAAGAAGATAGCTCAGGTTAAAAACCATCGAAGTTACGCCTCAACCCTTACCTAAAGGACAGAGGGAAGAGTAGGAGGCCTATGGCCCACAGAAAAGTAAACATCAATTCTCATTTTCATATTGTCAAGCAGTTGTAAATCACCATACAGGTTTGGGGGATGTTAATTGAATATTATTGTTTTGTTTCAAAGTGTTCTAGCAACTCTTAGTGATTGGAGCAACTGTGCCCAATCAAAATAGAAGGCTTGACGGTGTGTTCCTTATGGTGCGTAAGTATTCCAGATTAAGCTTTGTGGTGAAGCTAGCAGCATGATAACAATCAGGTGGGCATTTGCTAAAGATACTGTTAGGTCATATGTCCATCACATATCATTATTTCATTTGTTTACTAGTACATATTAGAGTTGAAATTTAAGAATAAATATACAGGTCCTTCTCAAGAAATTAGCATATTGTGAAAAAGTTCATATTTTAGATTCATTGCACACCAACTGAAATATTTCAGGTAATTTATTGTTTTAATACTGATGATTTTGGCATACAGCTCATGAAAACCCAAAATTCATATCTCAAAGAATTAGCATATCATGAAAAGGGTCTCTAAACGAGCTATTAACCTAATCATCTGAATCAACTAATTAATTCTAAACACCTGCAAAAGATTCCTGAGGCTTTTAAAAACTCCCAGCCTGTTTCATTACTCAAAACTGCAATCATGGGTAAGACTGCCGACCTGACTGCTGTCCAGAAGGCCATCACTGACACCCTCAAGCAAGAGGGTAAGACACAGAAATAAATTTCTGAACAAATAGGCTGTTCCCAGAGTGCTGTATCAAGGCACCTCAGTGGGAAGTCTGTGGGAAGGAAAAAGTGTGGCAAAAAATGCTGCACAACGACAAGAGGTGACCGGACCCTGAGGAAGATTGTGGAGAAGGACCGATTCCAGACCTTGGATGACCTGCGGAAGCAGTGGACTGAGTCTGGGGTACAAACATCCAGAGCCACCATGCACAGGCGTGTGCAGGAAATGGGCTACAGGTGCCGCATTCCCCAGGTCAAGCCACTTTTGAACCAGAAACAGCGGCAGATGCGCCTGACCTGGGCTACAGAGAAGCAGCAAAACAAAACAACAACAAATTTTGCATGTCATTCGGAAATCAAGGTGCCAGAGTCTGGAGGAAGACTGGGGAGAAGGAAATGCCAAAATGCCTGAAGTCCAGTGTCAAGTACCCACAGTCAGTGATGGTCTGGGGTGCCATGTCAGCTGCTGGTGTTGGTCCACTGTGTTTTATCAAGGGCAGGGTCAAGGCAGCTAGCTA
>JACXGM010028989.1:0-13831 GCA_016801145.1 Umbra pygmaea
AGAGCCGCTCGTGCGTGTTCGGCGCCCAGGCAAAACACACAACAACCGTGCGTTTCCCCGTCCGCGGAAAGGCGGTGGCAGCGGCAGGTGAGAGGCTGCGGGTCCACCGGGAAAGACATATTCCAGAAGTAGAAAAAAGGACGACGTGATGACAGAATCACGACTAGTTTTTAAAAAACCTCGTCAGTAGGTGCAGCTAAACTGTCGGCTGAAGACAAAAGGGAGCAGAATGCCGGGCACGGCCTTCTTTTATAGAAGCGGCGTAATCACCCTAGTGGCTGGTGTTGGTGACGTGCATGTTATTGTTTTTTCAGGTGCACCCGCTCGCGCGGGAGGGGTAAACCACTAGGAGCATAGCTCCCCTATGGGGCGGAGCTCCACGACATAGAACTAATGTAATCATTTAGCTCTGGGTTAGCCATCCAGCGACGCTAAACTTAATTTAACTCTGTGTTAAATTCTAACATTAAGTTTGCAAATTTCCATTAACGAGGTTCCGTTGTTAGGTAAGGTATGGTTAGTTTAGAGTGGGCGAGCCGGGGTGCGACAGCCACTTTCTCAGGTTGTGTGGAGCATCCGCGGTTGGTGAATCTTAATTAGGGACATAGCTTGGCTGGTCTCTACCTTTGCTATGACAAAAAATGTGTATCAAACATTGATGTTTAATCTCACGATGCCTAACAGTGAAAGACACACTGCCATCAACTCCATATTGTGCGCTTTCAGTGTTTTGCTTGCCCGAGATTTTTGTTGCCTTGTTGTTATAGCAAAAGATAATTAATTGTGTGGTTTTTTGCACCCACCCAGAACTCAACCTTGGAGTACCTGTCCTCACCAGCATGGGATTCTGGACTTTCTTTTCATTTATCACGCCATGGAAAGTCAACCCTGACTGTCTTACCTGGTGCCCAAAACTACGTCAAGAGCCTACCATTAACCAAGACTGTGACTCCTGAGAACTGATGTTCCAATCATAGACTGTTATTTTACAAGCCATAGGTTGCCAGACAACCAATAGGAATCTATGTAGAGAAATACATATTTGACTAACAGTATCTAGAGATTCAGCACAACCAATGTATGATTTGGTCTCATTTCCCACTACTAACTGAAGAAATAAATATATATTTTATAGCACCATTAAATAAATATCTCTGTATATTTAATTTATTCTAACAACTAACAATAGACATCTCAATATTGTTTTTAAAAAGGTTAGAAAATGTGTACAGAAATGTAAAAAATATTAGAATTTCTTTATTGAAATTAGTTGATCAAAACAGACATTGTTTTGGAATGTTTACCTATGTTGATGTCTACTTATTTAATCCAAATGTATTTCCGGAAAAGAATCATGATCAATCATATATCGGAATTGTGATTAACGTATTTAAACATGTAGCCTACATTATGCTACCATACAATGTGTGCCTACATTTGTCTTTACATCTAATTTTGCTGCTCTGAGTTTATTTAAAAACGTTCCGGGAAAAAAGGATGTTACTGCAGCAGTTTGCTGAAAGTGTCTGCTGGAGGCAACAGCTGTTTGAATTCTCGTTCACAGTACACTTCTGTTCCAATGCGTGATTGTGTGCTGGAAAAGGTTAGTTGTGTGAGTAGGCTACTGATTACTGTACCTCTGGCCGCAATCGTTTTAATGCAGTTATGCATGCACATGAAAGTCATACGTTAAGCATTTGATCTATTAAAAAAAGAATAGTTAATCTAAAGTATATTTATGCTTCACTGGTAATCATTATGAGATTGACTGCCTGTTTAAGATGCCTAATATACTATAGACGGGCAAGGCAGTTGAGGACTGATTAGTGGAGATGTTTGTCTTTTACATGCATTTAACCCAGACTAAGGACCGCTGTGGGGAAGGGAGCTCGATAGGAGAGCGCGACGGATGGCTGTTGCTTTTTAAGTATACATGCGCTGAAACACATTCGCACGATAAAGGCATTTTTCACATCTTGCTCAAAACAAAACTCTAATACACAGACACCTCAATATCATCCAGCCCTACAATAAATTTGATAAGCTATTTGAGGTTTTTGACATGTATATTCATGAAATTATTGACATACTTTAGTTATGTTTATTTATTGGAACATTAAACATGAATTAAACGTTTTATCATGAACATAAATATAACCTGAGGGTTTCATCGTCTTCCAAAGATTTTCTCGCAAAATAACACAATGTTAAGGTGATGGGCAACCGCCGACTAGCAACCGCTAGCAATGCTAAGTAGCATACTGGTAGCATTTAGCTTAGCTTCTTAGCCTTTGCTAACTTGCTAATGTCACACTTTGGTGGGCATGACCTCAGCTCCACCTCTTTGACCATTTTTGGTTATCCGAGATTGACTTAGAGTGACGCGCTACCAAGATGGCGACGACCGTGTCCGCCCACAATGAGCTTCAAAAACACTTTTCAGAAACCAATGGGTGACGTCACGCTGTCCATATTTTTTACAGTCTCTGGGTGGAACGGGAACTTCGTGCATGTATATTTATCATAGCCTTTTCTTAACTTGCCAGCTAAAACTGATAAGCACTTCGCAGCATGGGCTGAATGAACCCTCTTCTAAAAATGGGATTGTATTTTGCAATAGCGTAAATGGAAAGGAAGTCCTTTTGTTTATAATCACGTTGTGAATGTAAATGTAAGTTTAAAATACAAGGCTAGTTTAATAGCTTTTAGCAAGTTATTTTTAAGTTCAATACAGCCTGACTTCACTGATCGGTGTTTGGGTCTGTCTGCAGCAGCACTCAAATAGCAGGCGACGTAACAAACTTAAGGCTTGAAAATCTGGCTAGCTAACATGTCCAAAAACCACTGAAATTAACTGTTTTCATGGTTATTATCATGGTTATTTTGATCATTACAATGAAGTTAAGGGTGTAACCTAGACAAAGGGTGAAAAATATCAATTTTGACAGGGAGCACATTTTCGATAATTTTTGGCTTATTGCTAACAAGGAGTGGGCGCGACATCAGACTGGTTCTTGCAGGCCACCACACATTAACTTGCATTTAGTAAATATTGTGTTCATATTTAATTATTCTTTTCATACCTACACTCAACATTCTTAGCACAACTGTATTGTATTTATTTTGTTTAATAGTAACAATATAGTGTTATTTTCCCTAGCCCTGGCAATTTCTTATTTTTTTTGGGTGGGGGTCTCGTCTAGGGTGCCAGATTGGCCAGAAACACCCCTGCTGCTGACGTAGGACCCAGATGCGCTGTGCTAGGACCCAGATGCGCTGTGCTTTGTTTATAAACAAAGGAATGCACACGCATGCGTGGCACTCTCGTGACCACATTTCAAGGGCTGGCATGGAAGAGCTGAAATTGTTGAATAAAGTGTTTTTTGTTTGTTTGTTTTTGCACAAGAAGTGTTCCTGTAACTTCAAAAAATTTCGCTTGAACCACTAGTGTCACATTGACTAATTAATGTCCTTTCTACCTTTCTGGGCCTTGAACATAGTAGTTCCCTTGCTGTCTATACAGGGTCAGAAAGCTCTTGGATTCCATAAAAATATTTAATTTGTGTTCCAAAGATTAAAGAGAAACTAAAATGTTAGTTCTAGTTGTGTAGGCTTTCAAGGGAGGAACAGAAAGCTCACAGATTTCGTTAAAAATATCTTAATTTGTCTTCCAACAAATGTAAGTCTTAACAGGTATTGAATGTCATGAGGGTGAGCAATTAACAATGGTATTAACATTTTTGTTTGAACTGACACTTTGTGTTTGTTTATTTCATGAATTCACTTTCCATGCATTTTCTAATTACATTTTCACCTTTAAATCTTATGAAATTGCAATACCATTTTAGTTGACAGATTATTTTTGTTTTATTTTGATATTATTCCTGTAATTTCTATATAATGTAGTTTTGAGTTTGTATTTACAAATATTAAGAATTGTTTTGCATTTCTAATATGAGAGTTTGTTAACCCTGCTTTCTGAAATCTCCCCACTATTTGCATGTTGTTGAATGCCAATGTCATGTACTTCCCCTGTTATCGCCCATGCTGCTTCCAGATTCAGTTGGCAACACTTAATGTCACACTCTTTCCAGCTGATGGAGCTCCATGTCTCTGTCTCTTTTTCTCTCTCAGCTTGTATTATCCAAATTGTCAGTGTCAGGACTGGTCCAAGGCAAAGGGATGTGTTGATGGACTGACTGGTTTCGCTGCATGCATCTTGGCCAGAGACTGTGGAAGTGTGCGCAGTGTGTCACACACACATTGCCGTTAGATCTGTCTTTAGACACAATGAGTCACGTGGGGCATCTGTTGGGTAAAGTGTTGTACCTTACCTCTGGAGGTGTCGTACGAGAATTTAGATGTTCACGTATTTAGACCTTTAAAAATCTATTGGCAACGCAAAATTTACGTCACTTTTTCTAGATGACTCTATCGTAGTATAAAAAGGCCTTAAGAGACGTGTAGGGAATTTAAAGGCAACTGCACAAGCATTCCTAGCTAGCATAGAGCTGGTGGGACACAAGCGGACCAGCAGTGGCAGAGCTGGTGGTCCACCAGGCGGTTTGCTAATCGTTTAACCAGCGGTCCACTGCCGGCCAAGAGGTCCACCGGCAGGTGAACAGCGTTTTACACCTTGAAAAATGGTCTAAAGTAAAAAAAGAAGCTTTTTTCTTTAATAGATATTTTAGAACTGAATTCAATTTAGAATTTTTAAATAAATTTAACTGTGTTTGTATTGTATTTGAATGTTGTTGTAACTAAATTTGTAAATGGTTTAAAATATTTTTCATTAGAGATAGAAATATAGAACATAAGCCTAGCCTAGGGTATAGCCCATATGCAGCTGATGGACTAACTAGAACAACAGTATGAGTGCGTAGGATTCACGGAGGATCTCTGTCTAAAACTAAGACCGCTCATTCGCCAACACTCCAGCTGGTGGACCGCCCATTAAACGATGAGCAAAAAGCTAGCGGACCGTCAGCTGTAACCGCCGGTGGTCTGCCAGCTCCATGTTTGCTGGGTTGACAATGAGTTGAAGTCATGGTCAAAATTAACCTGTATCTTGAAAGCATCTCTTTCGAATTCAATCAGTGGAACAGCCTGACCTGTGACCCAATGGAGGCAGCTCCAGACATTCAGACACTTCCCCCTGCCAGTTGTTTTGTGCCCACCTGCCACGTGACTTTGGCCCACAGGGCTCCCCTATTCTTGGTTACCTGCTGTTGTCATAGAGACAAATATAAAAAAGTCATTTCCAACATGTTTATTGGCACAATGACAAACTAGAAGCAATTTTGAAACTTTTACATTGCATATAATTTAGTTTAACAAAATACATTTATATAAATCTAAAAGAGAGGGGACAGTTACATACAATTAACATACAGTTAAATACAATCAATGAATCATGTGGAAAACAGAAATGTAGGATGGTAAGAGAGTGAAAGGCAGGTTGTGGGGAAATTGTGGTATGCAGTGTTGCCTCTGTTTTTCAAGCTTTGCAGGAAATCCTGCAGAAAGTTAAAACTCCCATCTCTAACTAATGCCTGACAGACCCTTCTTCACTAAAATTAGGAGCATGCACAAGGAAATATGCATCCACTTAAAATAGGGAAACAGATTAAATACTGAAACATGGTAAATCTGAAAAAAGGATAATTCCACTCACAAGTGCAGTAAGGTTTGCACATTATAGATTTTAATTTCTGATTGTAAATTTTGGCCTGTGTGGTTCATGGAACACAAATACCAGAAGGTGTCCTATAAATAAATAAATGCAGGATAAGCTATGAGTCATTGTGTGAACCCTTTTAATTATAAAAATAATAATATATTTCACAATGTTCCTGTCTTCCTTTAACTGGCCAGGGACAAAAGCTGCTGGCATATCCCATGGTGGAGTGCTAAAACTTCATCTAATCAGTAGTCTCAATCTCTCATGTAGTTGGTTCATTATCAGGATCAGCCTCAACAGTAAATGCAAAGTGATGGAACTGACAAATAGTAAAAATATATTGTATTCATTCAGAGTGAAATTGTCAACGCTGAAGCATTTTGTGACAATTTAAATACTGTGTTATCATACTCTGTGATGGCCTTTTTTGGTTCAACATTTATTAGACCTATGAGTAAACGATTGTAAGCTGGACAAGTTCGTTACCAAAAAAAGGTATTAATTAAAATACAAGTTGCAGGGTAAGAATAACATATTTTGATACTTACCGTTGTTCTGTAACCCTAGTTCTATTAGTGGAGCGAGCCCCATAGGGGAGCTATGGTCCTAGTGGTTTACCCCTCCCGCGCACGCGGGTGCACCTGAAAAAATGTACATGCACGTCACCAACACCAGCCAATAGGGTGACTACGCCACTTCTATAAGAGAAGGCCGAGCCCAGCGTTCTGCTCCCAAAAAAGGTCTGAAGCCGACCTCCAAGGAACAGAGTAACAGGGCCAAAACCCTATGGGGCTCGCTCCACTAATAGAACTGGAGTTACAGAACAACGGTAACTATCGTTCTATGTCGTGGAGCTCCACCCCATAGGGGAGCTATGCTCCTAGTGGTTTAGGGCGGAGCTATGCGTAGTCAATGTACCCCTGATTACTCTAAAAAAAACCTTGGGGAACCAAATGGCTGCACCCAAAGAGAATAGAGCAACAGGCTGGTGCGTTGTAAATCAGCGCTGCCTGGAGCAACGTTACACACAATGAACGTAACACAAGCAGAGAACCGATTCACTAGCGCTCTCCCACAGAAGCGTGCTGAAAAGAAAAGCATTCCCAGCCTCAACGTATTCAAAGAATAATGTTAGCTGAGAATACACACACACACACAAAATGAATCACGCAAAGCAGAGAAACACAATGTAGTGTCCCACCCAAAGAACCTCTCTAAAAGAGGTTAACATGAGGGGTGAAGACGACCTCATTCCCTGAAAAAATTCAGGGATGGGTCCCGAGCGAAAACACAGAGTGACCTAGGCCACTCGAAGAGACATCCATCAGATAGAATTTGATGAAAGGTGAAGCAGACGCCCACGACGCCGCCTTATAAATCTCCTCCACTCCTGCTCCTCCTCTATGAGCAGCAGAGGCTGCTACGCCACGAGTGGAATGCGCTCTGATACCCACCGGCACCGGTAGGTTCATGGCTGTGTAGGCCCCTTTGATGGCCTCACATAGGCACCGCGCTAAGCGAGCCTTAGACAGAGGACGGCCCAAAGGGGCAGATCCATGACACACAAACAGCTGTGGTCCGGTTCTTATCCGTGCCGTCCTGGACACATACAGGGCCAACGCTCTGACGGGACACAGACAGTGCAGTCTCTCCTCCCTGGCACTCCGGAAAGGCGGGGGAGAGAGCCCTCAGCTCCAAAACACGCGACCTGTAAGAGGTCTTAATGATTTTGGGAAGAAAGGTTGGGTTAGGTCTCAACACTGCCTTACTGTTATCACCAGTAATGATGAGACAGTCAGGGTGAGTGGTCAGAGCACACAGATCACTCACTCTCTTAGCTGAAGCTAGAGCGAGGAGTAGTGCTGTCTTGATGGATAGCATGCTCAAGGGCAGCCGATCGAGTGGTTCAAACGGCGGGTAGTGAAAAGCCTCCAAAACCACAGCCAAATCCCACTTAGGCATTCTCGATCGCACAACGGGACGCAATCTAAAGTCTCCCTTTAAGAAATGTATCACTAAAGGGTGCGCAAAAACAGTAGATCCACTGAAACCATTGTGACACGCTGAAATCGCCGATACATACACTTTAATAGTGCCAGGTGATTTACCGTCCTCCAACAGCTGTTGGAGAAATTCTAAAATGAAATTTATCTCACAACACTGTGGGTCGAGAGAGCGCACTGAACACCAGCGTGTGAAAAGTCTCCACCTGCAGGAATAATTTCTAGAGGTGGAGACAGCGCGAGCACACTGAATGGTCTAAATAACCCCGTCAGACAGACCAGTGCGAGTTAGCCTCTCCCGTTCAGGGGCCAGACCCATAAAGGTTGTGTGAGAACGGGGAATGATTGTATTGTTCCTCTGGCCTGAAGCAAGGCATTCGGCCAGTGGGGGATGTGCCACGGCGGGGCAGAGAGCATCGCCATCATTTCTGGGAACCAGGAGGTGCCTGGCCTCTCTGGAGCCACTAAAACCACAGTCGCTCCCTCCTCCCGAATTCTCTGCATGAGACGAAGTAGAAGCCCTACGGGAGGAAAAGCGTACGCCGCTAACCCCCCCATGTGAGAAGGGGTAGCCCAAGGAGGGCTGACACCGAAAGGGCACGGGGAGGGGGGATACGGTCTCCCTCCCTCCGTCCTCACTCCTAGTCTCAGAAAGAGAATTTGGAGTGATAGAGCGTTTTCTCTTACTCGGCGTGTCTAGCTTGTCACAAGAGTTGACAGACAACCAGAGTATCGTTCAGAGGTGTATTAGCAACAGAGACCTCCAATGTGGGAGACCCCCGAGTAGGGAGATCTCCCTCAGCCCGTCATTGGCGCTGGCCCCCGGGTAACGGCTGGTGTGACCAGGACGGGGCGAGGGGTCTGCTGGGTCGCTGCCGCCCGCTAGTAGAGGGTAGAGGCTCCGGAGCCGGTGCGGGCGGGGCAGGTGGAGGCTGTCCCGCCGTTGCTATGAGCGTTGTCCAGCGGGCTTGGGGTTCGCGGGCGTTCTGGACCCGGTACGGGCATGGGCGGACGTAGACGGCGCCGTGTGGCGTCGCTGCAAGGGGAAAGCTCTGGCCAGAGCCTTCCTGTCCATCTCCTCCTTGGCGACCCGCTCCATGACCTCATCGGCAGCCCGGCCGAAGAGGGAGTCGGTGGAAAAGGGAGCGTTGACGAGGGTCATTTTCTGGGCATCACTGAGGGCCGTTCCCGACAACCAAAGGTGTCGCTCAGCCACTGCAGTGATCGCCATGGTGCGGCCGGAGCAACAGGCTACCGCCTCGGCCATCATAGAGATGGCGCAGGCAGCCTTGCCCACCTCCTTGACCTCGCTAGCGGTGAAAGACGACTTTCCGACCGCCAAGGCAGCGATAGCCGAGGAGAGAAGAGCGACGTACGACCTGTCCAACCAGGATGAGGTCAGCCTATCCTTGGCCTCTTTGTGCTGAGGTCTCTTGTCCACCAACCAGGCAGACGAACCTCTAGCGAAGTGAGGGGCCAGCAACGCCTCGAGTCGCGGCATGCCTCTCGCCACTGGCTCAATCCTGCCCGCCACGTTGGTGAAGGGGAGTGAACCCTTGACCGGGGCGGCGGACTGGACTGGGGCGGCCCAGGAAGCCTCCAGGAAGCTAGCCAGACCGATCATGGGAGGCGGAGGGGGCTCCTTCAACGCCACAGGCTTGGCATAAAAGGCGTTGCCCCAGTTTCCGCCCACCGCAGACTCAGCCAGTGGTGGATAAGGGATGCTCAACCTCGCGGCATCCTTCCTGAAGATCCCCGGAAGGTCCTGCCTAATAGAAGAGGGTTCCTCCGAAACAGGCGCAGGAGCAGCGGGCTCAGGTTCCTCCTCCGAAGATGAGACCTCCTCTTCAGAGCGAGAGGAGTCGGAGCCAGACGGTAGCTCAGTGTGAGCCGCCCATTCAGCTAGCTCCTCTCGAGTCATATTGCGATCTGAAAGACCGCCGCAGACTCCAGAGGGCTCCTCCTCTAACTCCTCCTCGGACACCGAGGCCATGACCACTTCCGCAGCCTCAGGAGGCGCGGAAAGGAAGAAGGCCTTGCGCCTCTGCCTCACCTTAAACGGCATTGCCGCGCAGACGCCACACGACACAGCAGGTCTCAGAGCCGCTCGTGCGTGTTCGGTGCCCAGACAGAACACACAACACCCGTGTGTTTCCCCATCCGCGGAAAGGCGGTGACAACGGCAGGTGAGAGGCTGCGGGTCCACCGGGAAGGACATGTTTTCTAGTGAAAATATATGAAAATAAAGACGACGTGACGACAGAAATCACGACTAGTTTTAAAAACTTCGTCAAGTAGGTGCAGCTAACTGTCGGCTGAAGACAAAAGGGAGCAGAACGCCGGGCTCGGCCTTCTCTTATAGAAGTGGCGTAGTCACCCTATTGGCTGGTGTTGGTGACGTGCATGTACATTTTTTCAGGTGCACCCGCGTGTGCGGGAGGGGTAAGCCACTAGGAGCATAGCTCCCCTATGGGGCGGAGCTCCACAACATAGAACATGCAGGCTGGCTGGTAAAACAAGACCAATGACAATAACAGATGAGTGAACAGGCAAATGTAGACAATCCGGGACAGGCTCTTTGGACAGGAAGGTTCGGTTCATAGTATCAGGTTCTCATTAAGAAAAGGTCGGTACACAGTCACAGGCTTTCAGACAGTCAAGGTCGATACACATGACCAGGTTCTCATACAGGCAAACAAATAACCACAGGTTAATCAACAACCAAAGCAGAGGTACCAGGGGATAATCAATTCAAGAATCTGATATACAAATACAGGGTCAAGACAAAAACAATAATCAAGAATGTAAATGCTCATTAAGAATAGTAAGTTAAATACCTCGTAAAGAGTATGTATGTTGTGAGTGTTTTTATACAGACCAGAGGAGAAGCATGTGTTCAAAATTCCTGTGATTGCGAACTGGTTTCAGGGGTGCGTTCATGACAGGTTGGATCCGGAGTGTTACCATTATGTGATTGTTGGTGTGGAGTGGTACCAGATGATGTTACACTGTCGTGAGGTTCGTGAGGTTTTTAATATCCAGATCAGTCACTTTGATAATGCCATCCTTGTCCATCTCCCCATGGCACAAAAAATAATAGCACCATCATCTAAGAATTTGGTGCAGGACTTCCCTGCACAACACTTGTGGCAAAAATCTCCATACAAATCCTTTTGTGACAAAGCAAACGATTTCGTACAAAATGGCATTGTTGGAATTTTTTACCTTTTTTACACTTAATTTAACAATACATTGAATTATTTTTTTTTATGAATCATTTTGGCACATACTTGCTGTATTTAGGGTTTTTGCCCCTTTCCCCATCTGCTTCAAATAAATGGACCTCAATTTCATGCAACTTTTCTATAAAAAAAGTGCAGTTTCTGTGAAGATATTATTAATTTAAGTAAGTTCTTAAATTAGCATTTTATCATTTGTGTTGGCCTTACTTATTTTTTTTTCCAAATAAGTAACTCTACGAAGAATGCCTTGGTCAATTTCATTTTCACCAATAAAGGAGACTAGGAGGAGATTTTTTGGGGAGGCCTGATTTTGCCTAGCCCAACTTTTAGCCCCATTTGAAACAGGTCCTCACTTGTCACATTAATGTTGAATGTCTGGGATGTGTCAATTTCCTTCTCAAGTGACTTTAGGATGTCTGATAACCTACTCAACCACATCAAAACAATATTATTGACAATTCAGCTACTGTACAAAGGCCAAGTCAAGCAACACTATCCAATCATATTAAAAACTTCTTACTCAATGCGGTCCATCACCAGCCTGAGGAACTCACGTAAAGCAGATACGATTCCTGGGGCAACATTTACATGCCTTGACAGTGCTTCTCAGAGATATTTCCTGCCGACATGTGAACTCCAGAAAGTCGAAGTCAAGAGGGGTTCTTAAAAAAGCTGATTATAATTTTGTGGCAGCCTGGAAATAATCTCATGCATGAGAATTCCCTGTTGACATGAAGAACAATATTCAAAATGAATTGCAGTAACATGGTTATGGAGCGTCTTATTATTTCTGCATCTGAGTGGATCAGGATGTAGGCTGTAAAACAAGTGACCAATCAATCTGCATGAGTAATATCTGCATGAGTGAAATCATAATTTTCTCATGGAGCATGTTATACCGCGCTCGCGAGATATGACATAAACCTGACGCCATACTGCTGTGTCAGAATATTGACTTTTTGTGTGATGTACACTATTAGAAGTACTTTCTCAGTATCAATAAAAGTGTGTTTACTCTGTACAACTTTATAATATTACGCAAGGCAAATCAATTATTGTTATTCTTTTTTATTAATTCATGCACAAAGTGATCAATTATTGTTCTTTGTTTTTTCATTAATATTGTTCTTCTCCTTTTGTGTTTTTGCACTTTTACAGCTCCTACATTTTTCTCAATATTGATTCCATTCCAGCAGGACAATATGCTAGGTTGTATTTTTTTATTTCGTTTATAGGCGATTAAAATTCCATAGGATTTGAAGGGGTAGATCATTTCATTGTAATTGAATCGTTTGACCAGCAGGTTCGCTGTCTACACTAGCATTTGTTCATAGAAACAGGCTGTATTCTTCCTAGACCATGACATCATACCTAGATGCGGGAATGGGAAAACCAAGAACCAAGATGGCGGATATGAATTTCTAACATGTACATTGTGGGAGCCACAAAAACGGTTTTTGAACAAATTTGAAGCAAGAAGAGTAACATATTGCGTTACTGAATCTGCAATCAGATCTACAGACTAATAAAAAAATATGTAATCAAATCGATTACTTCACATGTTAACCTGTTAACACTAGAAACGCCAAAGGCCGACGCCATCCGGCATTTGAGTAATTAAAATATATTTGTGATTTTGAAAGCTACAACCTCCACCTTCCTTGACTTTTCCTAAATACATGTATTTTACATTACTCCGTTGTCCAGTTTAAAAAATCTCAAACATATAAACAAATATCAATGATTTCCATGTTTTTTTTACCCCTAATTACTACTAAAACCGCCAAAATCCGCCGCCACCTAATGTTGATACCCAGCCAATTATCTGGTACCAAGGCGCTAAGCACCTCTCACTGAATGAATGCTTTCAATGGCCAATAACCACAGACAAAATATCTTTAGCCCTGGCTGAGAATTAACTAAATAATGTCTATCATGTTGTAAAATATTTTTAACTTTAGTCTTTGCAATATAATGTAATAATTAAAGTGACTGGCTATCATGTGTTTTAGAATTGTAGCCGATTATTTTTCAATAACGAAACGCTGGTTCTCATAATTCAACATTTTACATAGGCTACACTCATGTTGTAGCAAAATAAATAGTTGAATAATATTTGTATTATAAGTAGGCTATTTGTTGTTACCATTGCTCCCATAATCCTTAAGTTTTAAAATCACAATTGGCCAATAGTCGCTGCGTTTACACATGTAATTCTCCATGTTGGATATAGTCCAACATAGTATAGGGGCGCAGATGGCTCAGTGGGTAGGGAGTCAGACTTGTAGTCAGAAGGTTGCCAGTTCGATTCCCGACTGAGCCAAATGTTTTTGTGTCCTTGGGCAAGACACTTTACCCTAATTGCTCCCAGGTCGTTGCTGTAAATAAGAAATTGTTCTTAGTCAACTTACCTGGTTAAATAAAGGTTAAATTAAAAAAAAGAATAGTCTATTACACTAAGAAAAAAAATGTGCTCAGTTCGCATAACGCCTGACATAAATGGAAGGGCAGAGGGATTTATGAAAGAACTATTGGATGCCTGGGAAGTTATATGATTATGAAAACTACATAAAAGATTAAATGTCTGTAAACATGCTTCAAGTCTATATCTCGTCAGCGCAAAGAGTTGTTGAGGCAAGCAGATGCACTAAAATGAACTAAACTTTGTAATTAAATATAAATGATCAAACGTCTTTATAGGCCATGATTATTGTAACGATTCCCAGTTCCCCTTCCCTGGACACTGCCACTTCCCTATTCCATCCCGCTCAGAACTACACTTCCCATACATCAGTTCTACTTCCTGTGGACTACAGCTTCCCTAGTCATTCTTCCTCTGAACTACAGTTCCCATACCCGGACTCATTATCATGATTCACCACACCTGCTCACTCCATTGTGTATTT
>JACXGM010028990.1:0-13861 GCA_016801145.1 Umbra pygmaea
GCAACTGCGTCTGAAGCCGAGCCTCTAACTTGGCTATCTTAGCAAGAAGGCGAGAACAGCAACTGCAGTACGACATGCTACTTAGCTTTCGACTGGTCACAGTAGATGAGAGACTCGTCTGTTGTCCAATAGCGTCCTGGAGTAGACACTCGTTTTCAAGGCAGAAGTTTCCGAAGTAGTTTCCCGAGGCAGAAAACTCTGTGTGTCCAAAAATAGCGTCTCGAGGTGAAATCGATCGTTGATAGAACAATAAACTAGTACTTTGGTAGACTCTTAAAAATAGAGTTAAACGTATATGATAAAAATATTAATAAACTTTTAAGAGCTTGGCAATTTGCCAGTGGCCAACAGCAAGCAACAACACAGGCTAGCGACGTGAACCGGAAGTGAAAAATAAATACCAAGGGAACCCTGGCACATGGAAGGTGTTCAGATTCAAAAAAGAATATCAACTTTTTTGTAACCATATCATTTTTTATAGCTATTTATATGAAAATTATTAATGTGGATACTTGGGGACACTTGGGAACAATCGTGACTTACATCTGGAGTCCTCTAACAAAATAGTAAATAGCTCCTAATTTTAGACATATGTTGTCCTCCCTTACGGCCAGGGGCATCGTGCACCTATTCCTTTAAGGGGAAACAGTGTGCACAACACACAGATACATGTGCCCACAAATACAGATGTTAAAAGGAACATCCACTTGGCTCGAATTACTGGTGACCATGATTGATATTTTCTTTACTCTTTCTATTTGTTTTATAGGTCACTGTTAAGATATTAACTCAATTTAGCTGATCATTTTGTCATATTTAGGGACTTCCCAAAACTTCAGAATTCAACAAGTAACTGAAAAGTAATCGTAAAAGTAACTTTACCCAACACTGGTAGCTAGTGACTGTTTTTCTGACTGGCCACCAGGATAAACACAGCAACTAGAGAATATTAGTTAGACAGATTGATCAATGAGTTTCACCCAACTTATCAGTGGATAAGGGGGATTCACTTTCAGCTATGAAGTGTAAGCTATTATTTTGAAATTGTTGGGAATGATTCTGAGAAATTATAGTTTCCAGAGAGATATAACAGGCATTGAGTTATTGATTTCTTACCCCAGTTTTTGATTATGGATAGAGAAAAGTTCCAGTCTGAAGAAAATGATAGTTTTGATTTAGCCAGGATTAATCATTCCATCTGTTATAATTCCATAAACCAAAAGGTATTTTGTATGTAGAACGAGATATGGATGGATGCACAATGGAAGTTTGAAGTTTTCCGGCTATGCTAGTGAAGGAGACTGAGGGCTATATGGCCAAATGGTGTATAATTCCTTTCTGGAGTTGGGGTTAATGATAAGAACAAGGACAGACAAGTCTGATTGGACGAGACTTAGAGGAGCAGCATGTTTGAACAGAGCAGATCAACATAGTATGTATAAAATGCAGCCCTGGGAACAAGGTGATAACATGCCATACAGATTTTGGTAGACATTTTAGAAAGGGAGATGAGCATTGTTAGATTAAATGGTAGGAGATATCAATTTATAATGATTATTTTCTTGTAGGAAAATGATGATTGACATCTATAGTGTTTAAGTTGATTAATGGTTAATAAACATTTAGAATGGTATACCAGGAAAGTTAGAAGAGTTTTTTGAAACAATGGCTGAGCCAATATCTAATCTGAACAGGCATGGAAGAAATGTCAACAATCTGGAAAGCTTGCTAGCAGAGCAAGGTCACACTGCGACATAGTGAGTTTGCATTTTCCATACAGTGCAGTTCATTTTTAGGATTTTTTTTACACATATCCCCAGGTAACGAGGAGGGCCGAGGACACATACAGATGTATTTTAGAATAGGTTACCCTATATCTAAATATTAGGTGTATCAAAATAGACAAAATAAGATGGCCATACCATATGTATTCAAATACAACTATTGTGTTTATACATTTTTGAAATAAATCACTTTGTAAAGCTTCCATCTTGATCTATTTCTCACCAGTGCACAAGCTCAGTAAGTAAAGTAAACAATGTATGATAACAACAGCATTTCTCTACCTGACGAGTCATGTGCACGCCCAGTTAATAGATCAAATATTCACATATCCCTCAGAACAAGAAGATGGGGGTTAGTTGGGGAAACCATTGCTAATGACTCATAATAGTATCCTAATTTAGTTAGTGTTTGATAATGAAGGATCAAGGACTCTTGATGGCACCATTATTCAAGACAACCAGTTTCTAAATTATTAATCATTTGGCAGTTAATTGTTTGTTTATTACACGTATTTTGAAGTTGAAATCAAACATTTTGGCACTTAACTAACAATTATTATTTTACAGTGCATTTAGATCACAGCATGCAAAAAATTTAAAGTATTTTTAAACATAATTTGAGGTCTTTTTTGTGTGTTACAGTCATAAATTTGAAATGAGTGTATATTTTAAAAAATCTATTAAATTCAACAAAGTAAAACCTCAAATAATGTGTTCATCTTTTTTCAATAAAGGTGAATAGAATTTTCTATTTAAATTTTTGCATTTTCCATATTGTTCCCACTTTTTTTGAATTGGGGTTGTTTAAAATATATATTATATATTTACAATAGATCTAATTAACAATGATTTCAATTAAGATTCTTTTTGTATAATTTCAAGTTTAATATTATTTCAAGTAATTCAATCTGTTAATAGTAAAAACAATTCTGTCTGGCCAAACTTTATTTGTCACAGTTCAGGGGTTGTAGAAATGGAAGAAGACGACGGCTCCAATGCCCATGCCTTGTCTGATGAGTCTCGATTACTGCTGCAACATTCAGATGGTAGGGTCAGAGTTTGGCATACACAATATTAAAGCATGGATCCATAACCTGCCCATTATCAATGGTTCAGGCTGGTGGTGGGGGTATAATGGTGAGGGGGACATTTCTTGGCACAATTTGGGCCACTTAGTACCAATTGAGCATCGTTTAAATGCCACAGCCCACCTGAGTATTGTTGCTGACCATCTCAATCCCTTTATGACCACAGTGTACCCATCTTCTAATGTTTACTTACTAATGGCTACTTGTCACAAAGCTCACTTCATCTCAAAATAGCATACCAGGTTCAGAGAGGAAACCCGAGTGAGATGTGTCAGTCATCCTGAGCTGATGGCGGTCATATTATAATCAGTGTAGACACATGGTAATTATGCAGCATATTTAAGACATCAGTGCGCTATGGGCGTAAGATCACTTTTGATTCACTGCGTAATGCTGTCGGGTCAGTCTAAGTTGGGTTTTTGTGGGGAAAAATGTAGGGTTGTTTTTTCCGGTTGGATTGTTATTCACAGTATGAATTGGGAGTTGAGTGTTGGGCAAGGGCAAGGGCAAGGGCAAGTGCTTTGAGTAAACATTTTTGCTGTTTCCATTATGTCGGGACAGCTCTGAGATCCAGTTTACCACAGTAGTCCTTCCTACAATGATTTGGGCCGTGTTGTAGTTGGAGTTTCCTGGTTTTGAGTTGTGGCTGGGTTTATCTGCTGGTTCTAGCGAGGTGTGCTACCCAGCTACAGGGACCCCATTTCAGGTGATGTATTGTCTTCTTTTGGTTTCAAACTCTTATGTAAACTGTACTTTGCATGTCACGTTAATTTTATTTAGGTCGTTCACTGATGCTGCGAGGGTATTTGAATTTTCTGGGGCTGTCTTGGATGACACGTCTCTTCAACATTGTGTGGAAGTCAGGGACAGTGCAAAAGGAGTACCAGACTGGGGTGGTGGTTCCCCTGTTCAAAAAGGGGGACCAGAGGGTGTGTGCCAATTGCAGGGGTATCGCACTTCTCAGCCTCCCTGGTAAAGTCTACTCCAAGGTGCTGGAATGGAGAGTTTGGCCGATAATTGTACCTCAGATTGAAGAGGAACAATGTGGATTCCGTCCTGGTCGTGGAACAATGGATAAGATCTTCACTCTCTCAAGGTTCCTGAAGGTGGCCTGGGAGTATGCCCATCTGGTCTGCATGTGTTTTGTGGATCTGGAGAAGGCATATGACGGGTCCCCTGGGAGATACTGTGGGATGTGCTGCGGGAGTAGGGGGTGAGGGGGTCCCTTCTTAGGGCCATCCAATGTCTGTGACCAAATCGAGAGCTGCTTCTGGGTTTTCTGCAGTAAAATCAGACTTGTTTTTTAGGTGAGGGTTTGCCTCCGCCAGGGCTGCGCTTTGTCACCAATCCTGTTTGTAGTATTTATGGACATGATATCGAGGTGTAGTCAGGGAGGGGATGGGTTGTAGTTCGGTGGGCTGGGGATCTCTTCGCTACTTTTTGCAGATGATGTGGTCCTGATTGCATCATCGGCCTGTGACTTTCAGCACTCACTGCATCGGTTCGCAGCTGAGTGTCAAGCAGCTGGGATAAGGATCAGCACCTCTAAATCTGAGGCCATGGTTCTCAGCAGGAAAGGGAATGAGTCCTTACCCAAGTGAAGGAGTTCAAATACCTTGGGGTCTTGTTCGCGAGTAAGGGGACAATGGAGCGGGAGATTGGTCAGAGAATCGGCACAGTGGGTGCGGTATTACACTCAATTTATTGCACTGCTGTGACGAAAAGAGAGATGAACCAGAAGGCAAAGCTTTCGATCTACCGGTCAGTTTTTGTTCCTACCCTCACCTATAGTCATGAAGACTGGGTCATGACTGAAAGAACGAGATCCAGGGTACAAGCGGCCGAAATAGGTTTCCTCAGGAGGGTGGCTGGCATCTCCCTTAGAAATAGGATGAGAAGCTCAGTCATCCATGAGGAGCTCGGAGTAGAGCCACTGCTCCTTTGCATCGAAAGGAGCCAGATAAGGTGGTTCGGGCATCTGGTAAGGATGCCCCCTGGTCACCTCCCTAGTGAGGAGTTCCAGGCGCGTCCAGCTGGGAGGAGGCCTCTGGGAAAACCCAGGACTAGGTGGCAGGTTTATATCTCCAATCTGGCCTGGGAATGCCTCAGGATCTCCCAGGTGGAGCTGGTTAATGTGGCTTGGGAAAAGGAAGTTTGGGGTCCCCTGCTGGAGTTGCTTCCCCCCGCGACCCGCAATAACAAGGCATGTAATAATGTGAGGTTAGCACCCTGTTAGCACTTAGCCATTCTTAAGGTGGACCAGAATCACTGCTCACAACTAAATTTTTTGGATTATATATATTATATGTATAGAAAGCTTAGAAACCCACAAATGTAGCTAATGTCTCTGTTTTACAATAGAATTTACACCAAAAACATGGCACGTAATAATGTGATGTATGTGCCTTGTAAACATAGCAATTAGCTTGCTAGCAGCTACTTAGTAATAGCAAAACAGTGAGGTAATAACACATTAACAAACAAACATAGTACTTACAGTCAGAAATCTTTATTTTTCATCATCAAAGAGTCCCAGTAATGACATAGTTTTCCCAGGTAAAGTCTATTTTGTTATAGGAAAATGACTATAACCCTTACGGAACATTACCTGAATGTAATCTGAATATATTTACAGCGCTTTGTGTATGAAGCATGGGTGCACACTTCTGAACCAAAGACACATATGAAACATGTCATAGCCACTCTGTATTCGTCATATTCACTATCTTTATGAAACAGAGATGTTATAATATACCAAGATCTTCCATTTTAACTTTGGTATGCCAGAGATATATAAATAGAGAGACTGGAAGTTCTGTGTCTAGACCCGGATGACACATCATCACAGTGCGTTTTTTGTAAAAATATACTTTTACAAATAACACTATAGCTCATTGGCTGTTGAGTCTATCATTCTAAAATTTTAGACATGTTGTCATACCCTGGGGGACATGATTAGAAGTGTTGTAAGCCTCTAATGTAGAGGCTCTCCAATGTATGGCTTTGTAGTTGTATTTCAAAAAGGATGTAGAAATACAGAAAAAACAATATTCTAAATAATTCTAAAAATCGAAAATATTCAAAGTCTTTCCATTTAAAAAATAGTAACCATATGTATCTCCTTGCTTCAGGTCCAGTATAACAAGAGGTTAACTTTTGGTATGTTTTTTGGCAGAATTTGACAATCAGGGGTTAATAGTAGGTTAATTGTAGGTGGTTTCTAAATTGTTCACGTTGGGTGCATGGCATATTACTGGCAATTATTACAACATAGCTATTTTTGGGTCGAGAAATTTCACTGTTAATATCCGCGATTGATTCAGGAACTTATGTCTTGCTCCTGAATTATCAAGTAGTCTGATGCTGTGGAACTATGTTCTTTTACTTATAATTCCCTATACCTATTGTGACAAGCATTCTGCTAGTAACACACATAGGTCAGTATAATGAGAACTGTTATAATGCGGAACTGTAAGCAAATTGTGTTTGATTGTAATTGCATTGCCAGCTGTAAGTCTTTTGCATTGATATGCATGAATGATTGTAAAACCTCTTGCCATGGAAGATTCCAAGTCACAGTTGAGCTCACGTAGCACAGAGTTTGTGGTTTGACTGATCGAGTCTGTGTCCCGAAGATGGCGCCTGTCTGTATACATGAACGGTAATGTCTTTTAAACTGTATTTCTAATAAACTGTCTGTACACTTATAAAGTTCTCAATGCTTCGGTTTGCATGAAGGGACACTCGTTATGCTACTGTGGAAGTGTGGTGCTATTTTGCATACAGAGGGTGGAACCACCCTTCTTCCCTGGTGTGTTTAGACAAGGGAGTTAACCTGTGTGCAGTGTAAACCCCGGAGCAGATCTAGACTATCCCCAACTCCCTGTGAAGAAATAGTAACAAAGGATTAATACCATAAAATGTAGCCAATAAACACAATACAAAATACAACACACACACACACACACTAAACACTACCAAAGCTCTCACACTCAAACCCACACACAGTACAATACTAAGGCCCAAAACACAGAATCAGCTCACAGAGAGCAACCTTACACACAGGCAGAGGGAGAGTCACCACAGTCACCATACAGTACCTAAATTCAATCAAGCACATTTGGTATGGGGTGGAAGAGAGATTTGCATCATGGATGTGCAACCGATAAATCTGTAGCAACTGTAGCAAAACTGTAGCATTCTGAAATTCGGAAATTCTGACATTCTCTCTCTCTCTCTCTCTCTCTCTGAGGCTAATTATTTCCAAATGTGCTAGAGAAGCCAGGTTTGTAAAGAATCTATAGACATATTTACAGCTGCACTACTGTGTAGATGGTTTACAGAGACATTAGTACCCTTGGTCTACATTTCTATTGCCTTGGTCATACTACACACTTGGATACAGACACTTGGGAGTGTGCCTCACTAAATGAGGGAATGACATATCTCCATGGAAACTTGCTGTTTTATTTTATCAATCAACTGCATCCTTTCTCCCATTCTCTGGACATACTGCTGTTGGAATAGAAATCAATATGATTTAAATATTGTAACTGTCATTATATACAGTAGGCATTGTACTGTATGTACATGTCTTTGGCAGTAGGTGTTTGTGTGCCTGTGTTTGTGAGTATGTATTGAGGGAATCACTTTCAGCCTCATAAAATAATTAAAGCCTAAGGCATACACAAAATAAAGACATACGAACACATGCATATGCAGACACACAGATAGAGACATAGAGATATAAAGAGAGAGAAAGGTTCAGGTTGTCTTTATCTGGAGGAAGACATCTGACAACATCTGGAATCTGTCAATGCGTGTGTGTGTGTGCGTGTGTGTGTGCGTGTGTGTGTGCATGTGTGTGTGTGGGTAAATGCGTGCATGTTGCAGTCTCTAGCTACTTAGCCGTCAGCTGGTGGAGGAATAACACACAGTCTCAGATGAAGGTGTAGTGTTAATAATGGAGCCCCTGGTCCACAATGCCCCAGGCAGACATTTTAAATCCTCCAGGTTTGGGGCCAGGGAGCTGCTCTGCATTCCTACTAGATGACCTGATACAGACAGACACATGCACACAGTCTTCCCCCTTTTCTCTTACCCGTCTCTATCCTTGTGTGTGTCTGATGAATAAAGATAGAAAGAATTATAGGGGATGGGGGATGTAGAAGGTGTGTTTGTTTTATGAATTATACAGATGTGGCTGAAAGTATCAGTCCCCTTATATTTTATTTAAAAAAGGCACCATTTGCACTGCAATGTCTTGAAGTCAAATACATCTATACATGTGTTTTGCATGTCTTAGAATTATTGCTTATTCTATGAAGACTTTAAAATGGCCTGGATAAATATATTGATACACTTTAAAATTTAAATGAAATAATTATATTTTAGTGATAGCTTAAACAGATCATTATTATTAAATTAGTATCACAGGTCTCTTCAATCGCATGATCACTAATTCAGCCAGTTTAAATCGAGACAAGTACACACTCCGCTCTATTGTGTTACTGTGTGTATCACAATGAATATGGAAAGAGAAGGAAAACCATAAAGTTGTCTGTAAAGGCTACAAGACCATCTTTAAAAAGCATCATGCTCCTGTGAGCACTGTTCATAGGTGTCGATTTTGGTGGGCATGGTGGGTACGCCTACCTACCAGATTTCGTCATGAGTCAATATGTACCCACCACTTTTTTTGAAAACCTCAAGCTCAATTTAGTTTAAAAAATTACACATATAACAAGTTCATAACACATATAATTCTTGAACGACAGATGCCAACAAATCCACAAAAATCTCTATCCCCGAGAGATCGAGTTCCTTGGTCATCTCAAGAGCTACGGAGAAACTGAGAGGGTGAGTGGTGGACGCGGGGAGCGACAGTTACAGAGCGTGTGCGCCCCCTCCTAATGAACTGTACCCAGTACTTCTGAAAATGCACTTCCAAATGTGTCTCTGTCCCCAGCACATTTCAAACCAAACTGACACCAATGGCACTGTTGCCAATGTGTTAAGGCCCATGGAACAGAAAATTGACCCAATAATTAAGATGATTGTTTGAATGATAAAGAAAGAACCAAGGAAACCTTAATAACCGATTTAAGCTGCTAGTTGCAAAAGTTTTGTGTCGGACCATCCATAGCTGTATGAATTTAAATGGGCTCCATGGTAGTCAAACCTGGTAAAAAAAAAAACTGGACTGAAGTTCGTCCAAATGCATGTGGACAAGCCACAGTCTTTTTGGGTGAATGTCCTTTGGATAGACGAAACAAAAATAGAGCTTTTTGGTACAGTAAATCGCAACTCCATGTATATAGGGAAAAAATTAAGCTTTGAAAAAACACAGAGGAGGCTCAGTGATGTTTTAGGGTTGTTTTGCTGGCTCTGGCACTGGGTGAATTTGTGCAGGGCAAGATGAAATCAGAAGACTATCGAGGCATTTTGGAGTAAAACGTACAGTCCATTGTCAGAAAGCTTTGTCACCATCACAGGTCATGGGTCCTCCAGCATCATAATGACTGGAATCATACCTCAAAATGCACCCAAATTATGAGAAGAGGAAACTGGACAGTTCTGAAATGGCCTTCTGTAATGGTTGCCCACTCCTATTGACTGAGAGTCAGTGCTTCCCAGCCACTGACTCCATTTTGTGTTCTGGTTGTATTTCTGTTTCCCGGAAGTTTTATTTACATGACTGTCATTAACCAGCAGATCACCCTTATCCATCAGGCAACAGCACAAATCTGTTTAGTCAGTCACTCTGTAGCATGTCCTGTTGAGTGAGGGCTCCACTCCATGGACTAAGAGGGTCATATTACTTTCTGTTATTGCAACACGGGTAGGGAATTGACATTAAACCCAGCTGTGATGTATTGTTTAATTAGTGTATGTACAATATTTACGACACCCTGAGATGTAACAGGTTGTCTTCTATTGTGTTTTTGCATTCTGCTGTTACCATGTCATCGCTTAAGTTTGCTGTGTAAGTGTTTATTGTGTTTCTTATTATTAAAGTTTGTTTCAACTCTCCGCTTGCTTCCGCCTCGTTACACTCCAGCTCAAAGCGTGATAGAATAGAAGACCACTTAATGGAAGCAGCGAGTTTAACAAATGCCTGGAAGAGCCAAGATGAAATTGCAGAAGATCTGCCAAGATTTGCAAGAGGCTCTCCAGCGTCTGAGGTCTCCCAGCCACGGCCCCCAGCTACCCCTCATGCCTGGACCGGTGAGTCTATTCAACCCATCTCTCCCGAAAAAGTGACCCTAGCCAAGTGTGAGACATTCTTCAAGAAATTGGACATTTATGTACACCATCCAAGCTTGGGTGATCAGACTGTGAGAGACAAGGTGGTGAAACTAGTTATTCTGCTCAATGGCCAGGCACTTGCAACAGCCACAGACATCTGGGAGAGGGGTGGACTGGAGGTGGAAAACTAACTATTCTCTGCCAAGTTGAACTTTTGCTCTCCCTCCACAGTTGAATGGAGGGGCTGAGCAGCCTCCACACCTCCGGTCGAGTCTGGCTCAAGCCAAAATTATACTTCCCTCTGCCCAAAATGCACTGATGAGAAGTGGCTGGGCGATTGCGCAGATGCATTGGACCTACCAGCCTGCCCAGGCCTCTGCCCAGCCTGTCCAGCCATCCGCCTGTCTAAGTGACACAGTCTAGCATGCCGCCTGCTCCAGTGACACAGTACAGCATGCCGCCTGCTCCAGTGACACAGTACAGCATGCCGCCTGCTCCAGTGACACTGTACAGCATGCTGCCTGCTCCAGTGACACAGTACAGCATGCTGCCTGCTCCAGTGACACAGTACAGCATGCTGCCTGCTCCAGTGACACAGTACAGCATGCCGCCTGCTCCAGTGACACAGTACAGCATGCTGCCTGCTCCAGTGACACAGTACAGCATGCCGCCTGCTCCAGTGACACAGTACAGCATGCCGTCTGCTCCAGTGACACAGTACAGCATGCCGCCTGCTCCAGTGACACAGTCCAGCATGCCGCCTGCCCCAAAAATGTCCTCTGCCACACTGCAGCGCCTAGAGATGTCCTTTGCTATGCCCAGAGATGTCCTCTGCCGTGCCCAGAGATGTCCTCTGCCATGCCGCCGCACCCAGAGATGTCCTCTGCCATGCCCAGAGATGTCCTCTGCCATGCCGCCGCACCCAGAGATGTCCTCTGCCATGCCGTTATGCCCAGAGATGTACTCTACCATGGGTTGTAGAGAAAACTGGGTCTGGTCAGAAGGAATGGCCCAGATGGGGGATGGGTCATCCCTTGAGAAGAAGAGGTCCAAAACAGGGGGGCTACACCATCTTTGAGAGGACAGGCTGTGACGGTGAGAACAGGTGGTGGACTGGGCAGCACAGCACCTGGCTGGTAGCGAAGACCCGGCTGATGGCCGGCAGCCTGATTTTTTGTTGTTGTTTTCAGGTACCTCGGGAGCGGTACCCTTTTAGGGGGTGTACTGTAGCGTATCCCGTGGAGTGAGGGCTCCACTCCATGGACTAAGAGGGTCATATCACTTTCTGTTATTGCAGTAGGGAATTAACATTACACCCAGCTGTGTTGTTCTGTTTAATTAGTGTCTCTATTTAAGACATCCAGAGATGTACTTGGGTGTCGTCTATTGTGTTTAAGCAAACTGCTGTTACAACGCAATCCCTTAAGTTTGCTGTGTACTATAATTATTATTAAAGTATGTTTGAACTCTGCACTTGCTTCTGCCTTATTACATTCCAGCTCAAAGCGTGACACACTGTATTTAAGTTGCTGGTTTTGTTTAATTTACGTTGAATTTAATGTGGTATGGTTATCCGTGTACCTTTTGGCTCCTCGTTGCTGTTTGATTTGTTCTAGTATTTTCAGAATCAAACTCTGTTTCATTTCATATCTTCTTCACATTTGTCTCCTTTACTCGCTGCTACATGATGCCTAGTGTCACGACTCCTAGGGACTGTTCGGGAGTCGTGGCATGATATGAACTGAGATTTTGTCACAATGTGTCTGTGTGCTTGTTCTGTGTTTCACCTTGTAGTGATTTCTCCCCTGTGTGTTTTGTTTTGTTTTTGTTTTCCCGCTCTTTGTATCACATGACCCCATCACATGTTTTGGTTAGCCTATCAGTTCTGTTGCTTAGTCCTCACCTGCACACCCCTCCCTCATTAGTGAAGTATTTAGTTCTGTGTGTTTGTTTGTTCAGTGTGGTTCATTGTTTCTGTCCATGTACGTGGTTGTGCTTGTTCATTGTAGTAGATGGCTTTAGTTTGTTCATATGTCCAGTGTAGTGTTGGTCTTATGTTGTTCTTGATGTCATGTTTTATATGGTCCATCCATAGGTTTGTTTAGATCCTCATTTTTGTTATTGTGATTTGGACCCATGGACCCTTAACTTCAAAATCTTTGGCAGTTTCACAAAATCGCATGATGACATAGCAGAGTGTAAATAGCGTAGATCTTGCAGGTTTTTAAGGTGGGGATGGTGGACGGGCATATAAACATGCGACTCACATAGCAGAGGTTGCGAATACAAATGCAGGTGGACACTTTTATTTGCATGTATTTGGTTTTCTATTCCGTTAGGGCCTGCAAGGCCTTCTCTGCAGGCCCAAAGATAATCAGATTCCGAGTGAATACTGTCTGCTGTTGAAGCCCATCAGGACCATGTTGTTGATTGTCATATTTTTAACCAATCAGATTTTGACTTTACCATGTTGGGTGTGTTCTTTGACCAAGTAAAGCGTTTCTGCAGGCCTAGCCTTACGTCAGCATCGTTTCTGTTGCTGATAGGAGGGGCAGTTCAATAAAGTTCAGTTCGCCATCCGAACAAGAACTAGCTTAACTTACCCGTCTCCAACTTCTTTAAACTGTCAATTTTTAGATTGTTAGATTTTTTTACTTTTAGCAGAATGGCAGATGGAGGTGAAGAAGTAGCTTTGGTGGTAAATATAGGACTGGGCAGGATCGACTCTCAGCACTGGGCAATATCTTTTATTGGAACTTAACGCAAAGATGTGCTGTACAACCGTGTCATAGAAGTCTTTTTAAAAGAGAAAGGAGGACAGACTTCGTTTTCAAATAATGAGCAGCTTTAGTGAGTTTGATGGATTTTTATATATTTTTACTAGCAGGGCCTTAACTAGGGATGAGCCGATACCGATACCAGTACATTTAAGTACAGGAAAGAATGAAGGATGCAATTCGGTGCATACTATAAATGTAGAAAACGGCATGAGGAATGCCCCGGACCTAGCCTCTGAAAGCCACCTTCAGCAAGGAAAGACAAATGTTGGTAGTTTGCAATACTTCTGGGTGAACAAAATAGTGGTATTTCTGAGTTCTGACATACTAACATTAAGAAATATATCTTAAAGGAAATACGATGTAGCCTAATGTAGCCTATTTACAGGTCCTTCTAAAAACATTTGCATATTGTGATAAAGTTAATTATTTTCCATAATGTAATGATAAAAATTAAACTTTGATATATTTCAGATTCATTGCACACCAACTGAAATATTTCAGGTCATTTATTGTTTTAATACTGATGATTTTGGCATACAGCTCATGAAAACCCAAAATTCCTATCTCAAAGAATTAGTATATTTCATCTGGCCAATAAAAGAAGTGTTTGTAAAACAACAAAAAAAGAAGAAAAAGTCAACCTTCAAATAATTATGTTCAGTTATGCACTCAATACTTGGTTGGGAATCCTTTTGCAGAAATGACTGCTTCAATGCGGCGTGGCATGGAGGCAATCAGCCTGTGGCACTGCTGAGGTGTGATGCCCAGGATGCTTCGATAGCGGCCTTAAGCTCATCCAGAGTGCTGGGTCTTGCGTCTCTCAACTTCCTCTTCACAATATCCCACAGATTCTCTATGGGGTTCAGGTCAGGAGAGTTGGCAGGCCAATTGAGCACAGTAATACCATGGTCAGTAAACCATTTACCAGTGGTTTTGGCACTGTGAGCAGGTGCCAGGTCGT
>JACXGM010028991.1:0-13831 GCA_016801145.1 Umbra pygmaea
AGAGAGAGAGACAGAGAGAGAGACAGAGAGAGAGACAGAGAGAGGACATGATGAAGAAGGAGAACAGGTGAGTATTAGGGAGGTAGAGGAAGCCAGGTAGACCATTCAGCAGACAGCAGGGCAGGGCACCTGGAGATAAGACGAATGGCATGAAAAAAGAAAGGTGTTTAGATAAGGAGACATAAGGATGAATGGGCGAGATAATACAGGGTGAGTATGTGTCTGTGCAGAGAGAGAGAGAAGTTGCCTCATAGTGACATCATATCTGTGAAAGTATCAGTGCTTTCCTCAACCAGAATGTGACAGTCAAAGAAACAAAAATAGACTTCAAACCTAAAGCCTGAGAGATGGGGCCTACGCAACCAATCACTGAGCAAATGACTGTGGACTTTTACGGATACCTACTCAATCACTGTCCATCAGAGACATGCCCACATACACTGGAAATGATTCAGTGAAACGAAACCCATCTTGTCCCAACCAGAGGCTTTCTGTTTCATGCGTGCGTGCGTGTGTTGTGAGAGTATGAGCCTGCAGAGACGGTGAATTAACCAGCCAGCGCATTTGATCCGCTGAGCGCCCAGAGCTAAACACACACACCGCGTAACAATAATTTCCATCACACACACACCGTCCATCTAGAGTTAGGGCTAGCGCAGAGCTAACTGTTCTCCTAGCGATAGAGATCACACCCAGCAGGTTAGTGCTGTTAGCTAACCAGGACCCTTTAATATTCGGAGTGCTTTAGGGACAGGTTCAGTTCCAGATTCATCACAGTGCCAGAGCGTCACACACACATACACACACACACACACACACACACACACACCTCTTTCATCTGCGGCTGCCGTCTGTTTTTGCAGGTGGTGGTTGCGGTCAGTTCACCAACAGGGGGGGCACACACAGGGAACACACACATGCACACTCTAAAGCAACACAGCTGCAGTAACGCTCCGCCCCCCCGTCCTTATCCTGCCCCCCAAACCCACCTCCGTCCTAAACCTACACCCTCGGTAACCAACCCACGCCGGAATGACAGCTTTCATCTCCCTACATCCAGCTCTCTTGTCCAGCCTTCTCCAGACTTCTCTTCTCAAACCAGTTCTCAGTCATGTGGAAGATGCATTCATCTGGATGTCCATTCATCCTCGGAGGCCTCTCGACCCAAACCCTGTCATACCGCCCCGGTCCCTCTACTGGCACTGGGCCAGTCATGCACCACCCCTGGGAGCCCTGCGTTCCATCTACCCACAATCCCCTGCCTGCCTCCCTGCTGTCATCTCTAGCCCTGTCAGCATTGGGACGGAAGAGTAAACACCTCAGACCGCAAGGGGACGTCGGGGGCATTTAATTTGCCTCGATTGTGAGTGTCTTTTTACAGCATACTTGTAGATAAAGGGAAACAATACAATTCCCTGTTTCTTTTAGGCACACCACACCATTTATACATTAAAGGAGTAAGGAGTAAGGAGTGATGAGTGGCCATCATAGAATTAGAATGGATAGAAAGACCATTGAACTGCTTGGCGTGGTCATTCAATTAGTACACAACAAAATGGCGATTGTTATTAGTTGTTATGGTGATGACACACAAATTGGTATATGCGGAAGCTAGATCTTTGCAATGGAATGGCTGCCACTTTGACAATTCTGCTACATTCATTTGAATTTGAATATCCTTTCTATCCATTCCATTTCTATGGTGGCCATTTTTGGAGACTTTTGCAGACATTGGAATTCCACTAATAGAGAATTTTTTTTAATGACGGCCAAAGAAGCTGTTGACTTTAACATTGGTGAGTGTAATTTACCTGTTGGGGCACATATTTCAAATGCATAGGGAGCTGAAATAAAGGGGGATTTGTCTAGCAGGTACTTGTGTGCAGTATGCACAGTGGCAAGGGTTGTAAGCCATTGGTAACAAATTGGTTAGCGTTGCGATAGACTTCAGTACATATACTTTGTCAGGAGAATATTAGTAGCAAATAATTGTAAATTACCAAAGCAAATTTTACAACTGGTAGGACGGTACTTTATACAAATGTTTTTGTTTTGCAGCACAGGTGAATGAGGCCTTGTGAAACAAAACCATTCTGGTTGTGATTTTAGACTGGAGGCATAGAAATGTAATGTATAGAAAGGCCATTCCAATTCAAATCAATGTAGCAGAATGGTCAGAGCCGCAGCCATTTTTATCTGTACCATTCCATTGCATCTAGCGGACTTCCTCATTAAACAGATTTGCGTGTTGTCACCGTTACAACTAACAACAATTAGCATTTTGTCGTGTACTAATCGAATGACCACGCTGAGCAGTTCAATGGCCTTTCTATCCATTCTATTTCTATAGCTGGAGGTTATTAATATGGGTCTGGGAAGAGAGCGAGAGGTCTAACCACAGACCTAGACATGTAGAGCAGGTACACGCAGCTTCTGATCCATTTAAATATCCATTTAGTTTTCCTAGATTAAGTTGGAGATCACAGGTGTGTTGTTTGTAATGGAAATCGTGTTGGAGGGTAGGTAGCAGTGTTTAACAGTGTTTTACTATGGAGAATCACAACCACATTTGTTTAAATCTAAGGGTGGCAAGTGGCCAGAGCAGTTAACTGAACGCTGCTAGAGTCCCTGACCCGGCAAGATGACAAGTCTGTTGTTTTATCCCCGAACAAAGAAATTAAATGTAATTGCTCCCAGGTCATTGCGTTAAATGAGAATCTGACTTATTTTATCCCATTACCAGGTATATACAGTGTTTGCTTTGCAGTCGGTACTTTGTGGTGCAGAGATTGGATTTATCCATCCATTTGACAGACAATGTAGCCATAGGTGATTATTTTGTTTCACATAATGGTGCTGTAAGTGTGATCTTGGCATTAGCTATGATGTTGGAATGTGGCCCAATGTAGATAAAAAATTATGCAGACAAAAAGAGATAGGTAAAGGAGCTACAACCTTGGCCTTGGATGAGGTCACTATAGGTTGGAGGGTTGTTTTGCAAAAAGTCCCCTGATATGTTACTTTATGTTCAGGAGCCGTCTCCACAATCAAGTTCCAATTGCAGTCTATTATACACACACATGCTTTTGGCAAGGAAACAATGAGAATATATTCACAGCTCTATTGTAAACAGTCAGGTACCAGCAGACACCCTAATCATCATAGAAACAGCAGGTACCTCAAGATAAAACACACTATGTGGACATAGCGCTTTGAAAGCTGGAAAATATACAGACGTCATTGGTAACCAGCACTCAGCTTATATGGGGAGGAAAAGTGTGAGTAATAATCCCTATAAAACCTAGCAGCACCACGTGATATATTGGTTCTTTGCGCCGTTTCACCCTTCATTTCTTCCAGACAGGATTTCTGCGTTCACTTCAGGTAAGGTCAGTGTTTCATGTGGGCTTACACCGACTGGGAATTTTCAAAATTGGTTGAATATCTCTAGGGCAATGTGACATTTGTCAATATCTTGCCTATATTTGGCCCCTCCAAAACATTGTGAATATACTAATATGTTTACAAATGTTGCTTTGTTCCTCCAGGACTATTACGATTAGCAGAACGCTTATGAGATTATTCCACCAAAATATTGATTTCATAAATTTAAAAATAAATATTGCATTAATCAAAAACTGAAACTTTTTAGTTATTTTGACCAGTTGTCATTTTCTCCAAATAAATGCTCTGAATGACAATATGTTTATTTGTAGTTTGGGAGAAAGGTTGTCAGCAGTTGGAATAAAACCCAAACACATACCTATCAACAGAAAACCAGATACACCGATGATTTTGCAGAGGCCTCTTCATTTTTTCCAGAGCTGAAATGGTTAAATGTTTTGCATAGCATAAATAGCATGAACCAAAATCTTTTTAAATTTGGCTTAGTGCAATTCTTGAAAACAAAAACATATTTGTTCTTCATTTAAAGGAATATTTTGACAATAAATAACACACCTGGAAGTTGTATAGTTTCTCATGGAGTGTAGACTGTAAGCTACAAACTGTAGGTGTGAACAAGTCAATTTGATGAACAAATATTGGTGGCTTCCCCAATGCATTTCCAGTTGCTTATGCATGGTGGTTTAATAGCCTTGCAATTAAAGGACACAGTTATTGAGAGAGATGGGAGCAATTAGGGATGTGTGCCTTGCTCCAAGGGCACATTTTATTTCCCTATGTTGGCTTGGAGATTCGAACCAGTGACCTTTCAGTTCCTGGCCCAACATTCTAAGCACTAGGCAGTCTGCTGCCAGTAAGATGTTGTTTTGTTAGCCTAATAGGCCTTAACAGACTCATTTCAGATTGCAATTAAGTTAACGCTAGAAGGCAACTTCCTTCAAACTACACATACTGACATTAAAGTGGTATTCATTAGTTAATCTGTCTGCGAATGTTTATAATAGGTGTAAACTCCTGAACTATCCCTTAAAAATGTTAAAATTAGTCATAATGCTAACAGAGAAAAGACAATGTTTAGTCTCTTTGCAAGAGAATCTATAAACAACTATAATAGGCTAAAGTGGTGGGACTGTATCAGGACTGTTAATCAGTACTGAATGGACTGAACAGTAGCTCACACAATTACAAGCCATTGACTCTATGGTGTTTAGAATAGCACAACTCCACACTGATGCCCCCCCCAACAAGCAATCAAGCCACACACGCAAACAAACTGTCCCACTCTGCTGGCGTCTACACACATGAAGTCTGATGTGCACGAACACCGAAACACGTACACAGGATTGTTACCAACTGACAGACCAATGTCTGCCTCGTCCCTCTTTGCCACCACAGGGACTCGGAACATGGCCACCAGCCACCAACACAAAGCCTCAGGCATCACACTGCATTACTAACCACAAACATACACAGCTGTACCCGTTTTCCCAGAAGCATCTTCCAGATAACGTTAAGTCATGTAGTCATATTAGGAGAGGACCTTGCTAAAAGCTTGGCAACACTGCGTCAGGTTGGCTTTAAATCTACAGTATGTTGTTTCAGGTAAAATGGCCAGGTTAAGGGTTGCTAGAGGTATATTCAGATATTTGTATTGAGAAGCAAGCCCTCGCACAGCTTGCCTGAAACTTCTCAAGCGCTTCAAGTAATGCCACCATTTCCGCTCTGTTGTGAGCGAGTCTTTAGCATTCAGCCAGGGGCCTAGGAGTGTGTGTGTGTGTGTTTGTGTGTGTGTACGGTCTCCTCATCTTGCCAGCCTCAAACTCAAAGCAATTAGCGGAGCCAGATGGCTGCCTGGACTGAATAAATACTTTGAGCATCAACAGAAAACTTCATAAGCAACACACACACACACACACCTGTGACAGTACGCCTAGGACAACCAAGACACTGACCTTATAAAACCAAATTGGTTCTAGTTGCAACTACAGGGCAGATACACTACAGTCAGAAACCTACAGGTATCTGCAAATTAAAAAAACAAACATCAAAGGCCACAATCTCTGATCAGAATCAGTGGGAAGTGAAAAGCACATGACAGTGACAACAGTTTGTGAGTCCGTCCACCCCCCCTACCACCACCACCTGTCCTCTGTTAGATTTGGACAAAACCAGCCTGGTTGAGTCAGAGGGTTCAAACAATGCAGCCTTTGAGATAGCTGATCCGTTCCCTTAGTTTCAGCCAGCATGCACATTCCCTGACTGATAACAAAACCCCTCCCCCTGCTACCAGGAGCCATCTCAGACCAACGGCAGCCCATCCCAGGCCGTCACGACCCTGGGAACGGAAGATCTACCGGTACTCTCCCTCTCAGTTCAAATGTTACCACACAGCAGCAGGTCTCCTTAGCCAACCAGACCAAATGCAAATCAGGGTTGTGTGTGAGGGAAATGTAAGGTAAACACTTTTCCTAAAATGGCCTCCGTTGTGAACCTTCCCCCGTTTATGTTCCCTCTGCTTAGACATGTAATCAGGTCTCTGTTGACAATTCAGGTCTTGTTTCGGTTGTGATGACGTGTCAGTTTCGTCATCACAACCGAAACAAGACCTAATTCAAAACAAGGAAATGAGAGCAGAGAACACGGGAAGCAGCCAAGCGCAGATCAAATGGAGGAGACACAGTAAAGAGAGCTCACTTCACTGACTAATCTATTAATCAATACATGTGATCAGTGTGAATCAATCACTGGGTCAGAGTTCGATGCCTACCAGTGTGCCAGTTTCATGTGACAACAGAAAAAGAGGACATGAATAATGAAGGCAGGCCAGTAGAGATCAACGTTAAATTACTATTCATGTGTCCTCATTTTATTCTACTTTATGTACATACTACACAGCAACAAGGTCATCATTTAAAAATCAAGAAAACTTTAATTTCAACCAAATACAAAAGATAGACAGTCACAATACATTTTAAAATGTTTCTTTTTTGCTTTTTTAATAAACGATTTTACACAGGACAGTAAATAAAAAGACAATTTTGTGGCAAGACTGTTGTCCGCCTCATGCTCTAATGTCCTGCTGAAGCATGGTGAACCTTTAGCCAGGTACATCACAGAGAAGCAGTCAAGAAAAAAAGCACTCTAAAAACATAAATTATAAAGCACTGTAAAAGAGAAAGATAAGGACTTGTCAAATGAACATCGATACAGAATATCCTTCATGCTAGCTGTTGAGATTCCATGTGGTATTATACATTTGTAATAGTTTCCTTCATTAGACACTGTATTTCTATATGTACACTATGTACACATCAGGGACTGCAGTTTGGATGTGAGTGATTGAGGCGACAAGTTAAGGCTTCAATTAGTTCATGTTCGGAGCACTAAGATAGTATGGATTACCCATAAATACTACAGAAATAACTAATGTTGTGCTGGTCCCAGTTGAAGAATATTTCATGAATTCTACAAAACGTTTGTATATTTTAAACCTGAAATAAAGTGGAAATAGATCAGTTGCTTCGTGATTTTCTAAAAGCCATTCCTTTTGAGAATAGTGAGTGGAATTGGCCCATTTCACATGTTATTCAGTGAAAGCTTTGCACTCCCAGACAGAGTACTGACGGTAGTTAGAAAGCCAGTTCTCACAACGCATTCTCTTTAAAACCCCGCATTAGTCAAGAGACGTGTGTTGGTCTGTGTCTCTCTGCAGAAGGGTTATGTGAAAGCCGTGACAGTTGAACGTGTGTGAGTGTGTCAGGGACAATCGTGTTGGAATTGTTTCAATTTTTTTGTTGTGTGTGTGTGTGAGTGTGTATGTGTGTGTGTGAGTGTGTATGTGTGTATGTGTGTGTGAGTGAGTGAGTGAGTGAGTGAGTGAGTGAGTGAGTGAGTGAGTGAGTGAAAGAGGGACACATGCAGGGGACAGGGTTCAGTACGGTAATGTGTCAATCTCTGACCCCCCCACCCTAAGATGCCAGAGTTGGGAGGAAATGGCTGTTGGGTTTCTTTCCCCGGTGGCACACGTGTCCCACAGCAAAACACATAATGCTGAATCAGACCCACAGGATGTAGTCTGGCTCACCAAAAGTCTGCATGTGCATGTAGTGAACCAGCCCATCCAGTAATTTCAGTTGTGATCTTTGTCTCTGTCATTGGTCTGGAGTCAAACCAGAATCTGTAGTGTCATTTACCCTACACCATTTAATTGACGTAAGTTCTATTAGAATTGGATACATAAGACTGAACTTTGACCTTGGCTGAAACAGGAAGGGAGATGACAACTGTAATAGAGTTCTATAAAGCTAGCCCCTCAACGGACTATGAGCGGCGTTCATTCGAAAACAGTCCTCTATGCCACTCTGTCAACAAGCTGTACGTACTTGCTTATGCCACTTTAGTGTGAAGCTGACAAGCTGTGGCCTTTCAATGTAGCAACTGGTTCCTGACAGGACATTTTCTGGGCCTCTTCAACCTGTGGTCATTTCCTCATGGTAACCCAGGCGGCATAGAACTACTTCACAGGCTCTATACATGTTATTTACAATTTTTTCAGAGGAGTTTGACAAGAAAAATAATCTAACATATAGTACTGTATACAGATACCTCACAACAAAATATACACAACTCTCTCTGTCCATGTCATATACTCAGGACAAACCAAAGGACATTATCAATATTTCTTCAGACACACAGTATTTTATTTCAAACTAATACAACTAGTGGGAACAAGTGCAAAGCTAGGAGATGTTTCTTAGTGGTCACCATGATTAGCTCGTTAGTGGTGTTTGTGCTGTATCTACACTGTATGAAGGCCTATACTGAGTTCTTATCAAGTATCAATGATTAGGAATCTTGAACCGTCAATATCTTGGCCCGTATTCCAGCCACTCTCCCTTCTTTACTACCACCCACAACCACCAACCACCATGACAGAAAGTCATCCTGCAATGCTACTACACATCGTTCTCGCACAGCTGGCATGTGCTTCTGCTGTGTGTCTTTAGAGTCGTATGGGGGCTGGGTCAGTAGAACGGAGGGCTTAAATGAACACAGGTTCACACTGACCCAACACGCCCTCAGCAGGAACATACAGAGCAGGTGACCCCATGACTGGCCATGACCCAGAAACAGACCAATCAGCCATCTCGCTTGGTCAGAGCGGCCAATGAAAAACTGCACTGATTAACCAGGGCAACCAATGAATCATAGGTGAGTCCCCAGTAGCAAATTATTAACAAGTCGGTTCAGGTGTGTTGAGGGGAAAACAAAAGCTCTTGATGTAGACGGCTGCTTACTGATTATACAATCGAATGCCTCTGGAAATGTAGATTCACTACAAAAGCCCTCAGTTATCTTGGTGGAATTACAAACAACACACTAAAACTCTGAGCCCTGGAGGAGTACACTCAAGCCTTTCTCCTAGTTAATAGAGCTCCTATTATAGGTTCTACCACTCCTTAGCCACTCCTTAGTATGCACCCAGTCCCGAGTCCTGGCAGAGGGGGACAAGCTGTTCGCCAAGGGCACCATGGATTCAGGGGCGCAAATTTTAGCGCAGCTGAAAATGTAAAAGTCTACGCCTACAAGTATGTCAAGCGTCTTCTCTCTCTCTTTCTCGCACACTCGACTCTACAGCACTGGACTGTAAGCAGGGCTGGCCAATGTGTTAACTGATGGTTAACCGGAAAACCGAAATAATTATATCAAATACCCCACTCTCCCTTCCTCAGTTTGCTTCCCGTGGATAACATTGCAATGCAAGACCATAGCAAACCAGGTGCACAGATGATAGAAAGGAGAAAGAGGGAAAAAATATCAAAACAGAGGTACTGTGTACTTGACTGTTTTGCAGACTGACTGCTCAAATATTAGAAAGCTCTTACTGCTGAGTTTTGGTTGTTTCACCCAGCTAGCTAGCTTCTCTTGAATGTATGCACACTTAGCTACTGTAAGGCAATCTGGATAAGAGCATCTGCTAAATGACTAAAAAGTAAATGTTTAGGCTTGATAATATTTTTGATTCCAAAATCACGACTAGGGCACCAACATTTCCAGAGCCGGCACTGTGTGCACCATATCAATACGTACAGTAGACATAAGACATGACTAATGAGAGCTGGATGTAGAGCTCACTCAGGTGTTAGTGTTTATGACTGTATGAAGCCCTGACGTCCACACACACCTGTGGAAAACAGACTGGGTTGTGTGTGTGTGTGTGTGTGGGGGGGGGCGGAAGGGATAAGCTCAGCTGTGTTTTAATTACTCATGGCTCAACCTCTTCCTAGAGGAGAACATTCCTGTTGCAGACTGTTCTACATTTTCAACAGTCTCTCTGGAGGCCAAAACAGCTGGATGGTTGGCTTCCATCTAAAATATCCCTGTTACTACCCGATCTAGATGACTGACACTCCTTTACTGTGTTGTTAATAGTTTCATTATGACCAGAATCATACTTCCAGTGTATGACATGAGAGAGAAGGAGTGCGCATTAGAAAGACAGAGAGACATACAGTTCAGACATGGTACTTTTCTACATGGGCCCCTTTCCCTGGCAAACTATTCCTCCAAGTCCCCTCACATACAGCAGACACAAATTCCCCCATTAGGAGAAAGATGGGAACATCAGGGAGCCCTAATAAATCAAGATGAGAGAATGTTTTGGTTGTTAACCTAACCAGTGCACAACCTACAGAAAGATGTCATTTTAACTCCAGTCGCAACTTTAATGTTTCTTTCACGAAGTGTCAATCTCAAAGATCCCAAAGCAAGTGGAAGGAGAACGATGGACAGAGCAGCAATGTGAGATTGTTTTATCCTTTCTTTGACTGGTTTTGGTATACGGACACCAAGCCAGCTGTCTTGATATTGAGAACAAAGATCATAGTTGTCGTCAACACACTGGTCCTCCATTATGTTTCTGTCTTCCTGCCTCAGCCAGTACATATTTCTCTCCAGGCTGCATTTTTGGACGTTGATAATATATTTTAAATCTTTTTCAAAAATAAAAGTGGTATCCATCCCATCAGGGGAGAGGCGTAGCGACACCCCCCCCCCTCCATCTTCCGACCCCCCCCCCCCGGTCTACACGTACACAGCAGTCCGTGAGATGACAGAGCCGTCTCGCTGTGACTCCATGTCATCGTCAAGGTACCCGCTCATGACCCCATCCTGGTCGTGTGGTGGACGGAGCTGCAGTATGGGCCCGCCCACTCCAAAGTTGTCATACCTCTCCTCCTCATCATCCAGCTCGTCGAACTTCCTCCGCTCGGCCTCGTCCAGCTCGCCGCTCAGGAGGATGTCCTGTGCCGTGGGCGTTGTTTTGACCCCTTCCCCTCCCAAGTGAAGCGGGACATGATGGTTGGCCTTCTCCGTCATGCCCTGGTGAGCGCTCTCATTGTAGACATAGATCGGGCCGTTGTTGTTCCCGCCCGTGCCGTTCCCCCCCGCACCAGCCCCGTTCTTGCTCGCCTTTTTGCCTCCGCCGAAGATACGGAACTTCTTGTCCAGGGAGCCATGGTTGGAGTTGCCGCGGTAACCCTGCTGTTGCCGTCGACTGCGGGTGACCAGGAAAGCGATGAGGGCAGCGACGAGGAGAAGGGCCAGCAGGGAGCCAATCACAGCACCCACCACCACACCAGCATTGGAGGACGCAGGAGAGGGTTCTGCAGTAGGAGAACATGGAGGAAGAGAAAAAGAAAAGAAAGTGAGAAAGGAGGAGAAGAGAGGAGGGAGAGGGGTTGATTATGTCACTGGTCTGACATTTTAAGCTTTCCCTCTGAGATGCTCATGTCCCTCACAAACACTCCAACAACATCAGAGAATAGTTACATCAACCTATTTGCAACATTTGGTGTGTCAATGTCAGTGTGAGCAGTCTGCAGGCCTGCTATATTTTCAGCCCCCCGTTAAACCGTCTGAGCCCTGAATTTGAAAGGTAAGGGGATAAAGGACAGGAATAGAGGACAGGAATAGAGGACAGGGATAGAGGAGATGGATGGTGTCCAGAGTCCGACAGCAAAACTCCTTCTAGCTAAGAGATTATCTGTCTTTTCTGAATGTGTCTACCTGCTGGCAGTGAATGTTCATCAAAAGGTCTATGAGGCAAGGGATTCTGTCAAGCTATTTGAAAACTGAAATATGTTTTACAGTCCCACAATAACAATATTTGTAGAGTGCGCGTAGACTGTTTTTGTGCGCCTTGTTTAAAAGGCCAGCGTAGGGGCCTAACAGACAGTTAGCAGTGCACGCAGGGGTGAAATTTAAAGGGGTGATGATCTTTGCGGGTAGCAGATTTAGCTGTTTCTCAGTCTTCTCCATCTTCTCTAGGCTGCAGTGTTCGTGGGGCATCGGTAATGGGACTATACACGCAACATACATGCTAAATGCATTTCCATTGCCAAACATGAGTGATACAAAACACAGAAAATGCATTAACACCTGAACCTCCAGTTGACCCGTGAGACCTGGAGCCTCTACTGTTGGAGCTGAACGAGTATGAATTAGGTTTAGCTAATACTGCTAGTACAGAGAGTCTCAAGAGAATCTAGAATGTTATTATATTACAGTACAGAGGATCTAGAATGTTATTATCATCTACAGTTCAGACAGAAAATGCCACTTTGATATTAATAACACTTTAATGAATATAAAATTAACATAACACATACTAATGTACACGACTCAATTCTTTGGAGAATGGTTCTGTACCTTGGGGCAACCACACTAACATAGTAAGAAAGTGTATATACATTGTTTCATGGGCTGTAACAGTACACAGGTATGTAAACGTAAGGTTAGTTATGATCTCGAACATATTGAAACCAATTAAGATAACATGACGTGCACATCGTGAAACATTTCCTCTACGTGTCGGTAAATGTTTCCTCTATGTCGGAAAATAATTGTTTTACTCATATGTGTTGCACCCTTGAAATAACTCAACTTCAGAGAGTTCTTTTGCAACTTTATACATGCCGTTTCAATTACAACAAAAATGAAAAAGACATGTGTATAGCTCTACCCAGCTCAGATTCTCCAACACAACAAAAAACAACGATCTCTAACTGCACTCTCACTTCCCAAATTGTGTTCATTTTAAAGAGACAGTGCACAATATTCCCAAATATACATCTTAAATGAAAAACCACAATACGTACTGTACCATGGGTTAGGCATACCGTTACACTCCTAATTGCTTCAATTCACAACATAGAACGGCAGTTATGAATGACAATTACTTTGAGCAATGAGCTTGGTACACAGTACCAAAATACCCTCAGCGAAACCACAACCACACAGAACCAAAAATATCCAGACAGAACCAACAGGTGGAGGCAGGGGCAGGCAGGAGGGTGAACTGAAGCAGAAACGAGCTTATGTCAATGACCACACTGACGTCTTAAATACGCAGCGTAATTATCATGTGACTACACCAGTGGCGGCTGCTGGTCTTTCAAAGAGGGGAAGCTCATTTTCGAGGAGATGTAGCTCCAATTGTTGCCACTAATGAGAAGGCTGAGGCATTGCACTGTCCAACACCATGTCTTTAAGGAACACCAAGTAACCACGCAGCTTTCCCCTGTTACCCTGCAAGTCCTGATCTGAATACAGGACTTGAAGTCTCCCTTAGTCTCCCTTGATTTAAGTGATGGCCATAACTTTTCAGGACGAACGAATGAACGAACGAACAATCTAACGAAACGATATTAAACTCGAAGGAGGAAATGTGCCAATTAGATTAAACTGAAACAAGGAATGTGGCGTATAATTGTATGAAATGTATGATGAAAATTGGCTAGCAATTTTGCCAAGCAAACACCCACAAATAGGTTGCAGCAGTTTGTCTTTCGACTACACTTGCAAAATCCGCAATGGGACTGAGCTCGAATAGCTTCGGTGACTTTCTATAGTACAAAATCACTGTCAATCAAAAGGAGATGCAGTCTTTCGACAGACCAATCATCACGCAGATGCCCGGAGTCCAGGCCAGCCCACTCCTCCATTCACCTGTAGAGACAGTGAACATGCATGGGCGCGACATAATCGCAGCATTTATCCAATGACTGTCTCAGAGCTGCCAACTTTTCAAAAAACCTTGGAGTGAGATTTTGTCAGGGGTGACCAAAATTATGCCACGCACGCAGGTTGTTGGCTCAGATATCAGAGAATTGTAATTAATTTGACGTTGTACCCATGTTGTACCCTGCATTCTGGTGGTTTGTGGGAAGTCCCAAAGCCGTTGATAGGGGCAGCCTATTGGAGATGGACAATATTAGTTACATTCTGTGAAGCATACATAGCTGAAGGTCCATCCCCAGGAAATTTGGGGTTAAGTAATGTGATTTCCTGCATTCTAGTAGATTTTTGAGTGGTCTGCTAAAGATGTGCAATACCTGAAATTACTCTGATACATGTTTGGAATCAT
>JACXGM010028992.1:0-13831 GCA_016801145.1 Umbra pygmaea
CGTTCTATGTTCGTTTTTCTCGAAGTAAACTTCACATTTTTTTTATTAAAGTCTAAAAATATAAAAAGTATTTAACCCAAAAAGGCCCGAGGCCCGGCCCGCATGGGAAAGATGACGTGAAAATTGGCCCGAAGCCCGGCCCTAGGGGCATAAATAAGTCGGGGCCCGTCGGGCTCGGGCTGAAATGCAGGGCTCTACCCACCAATCATCAGCCAAATAATTATGACCACTTGAATGATTTATAATGAAATATGTGGTGTGTGTGTGTTTGGGAGACAAGGGCATCCATTTCTGAGTTCTCACACCCCCAAATAATAATGTTCCTCTCAAACAGTGTTTCCTAGGCCCCAAACTGTATGTAATAGATTTCTAAAATGCTAAAAGCAGTCAAATGGCTACAAAGCTAAGCTATGTCTTTCAGTTTCTCAGGCCCCAATCTGTGTCTTTGTAAAACACTTCTAAAAATGCTAAAAGCAGTCAAATGGCTCAGCTGGTAGCATGTTTTTTATTACTGACAGTTTGGTATGAGACTGAATTAAACGTCAGTTTACTGAGCTTTTATTTTGTAAGCAGCTACATTAGGACTGTAGCTAGGAAACTGTATCTAACCTTTTGCCGTCCCTCGTGTCCACACATGTCATTGTGCTAATTTGGTTTACCTACAACAAACATCTTGACAGCTAACATACATAAAAACGACCTTATAAAGCAACTTCACCGAAAGCTCTTACCTGAAATCAATAAATGCTAACCAGGACGAAGAAATAGCAGCTTCGGAAATTCTCCCGAATTATAGCTAGCCCGACGTCTACCCCGCCCCCGAAATTCCCATTGGTCACTTGGAGTCAGCTGATATTTGGCAGGAAATTTACACCAAAGTAGATTCGCAAACCTGTAGAAACAGATTCGTATCCGTAGACAGTGATTTGTATCCGTGGACAGCGATTTGCGTCCGTAGACACTGATTTGTATCCGTTTACACTGATTTCTGGGTGTAATTCTTAAGTTGTGTATGTGTAAATATTTTTGAATACTTGCAACAAAAAAGTTTTTACAGATACAATTTTTTTTTATTCTTGCAAGTATTTAATCACGCATTCACAGATTTTTACATACAACTACGAAATCCAAAACCGTCGAGTGGATTGTGATTTACAGATGTACAAATCGTATTATTTACCCACAAGACATTTGGCGGCAATTTGATCCCATACATTTCTACCTCTTCAGCACTGAGCTTTACAAAAGAGGGTTTGAAGCTGGAACTTGGATTTTTTTTTTAAGCCAGCCATGGCAAAGGTGCCCGCAATGGGGTAGGGGGAGCATTGAAGAGGACAGCTGACTGGCTGGTCAGCCAAGGTACGGACATCCCGGATGCTGCTGTGCTTTTCCGGGTCCTGGAAGCCTCCCAAACTTCTGTGAAGCTCTTCTATGTGGCTGAAGTAGCTGTTGAGAGCGCACTGCAAGACAGTCAACATCCCTGCGGTACCATCGACCATGAGGCTTCATCAGGTTGTCACCATTGCCCCTGGAAACATCAAATACCGGGATGTCAGCTGCCTTTGCTCAACACAGCAGAACCTCAGTTGTGAGTGTTTCAACACTAAAGAAATGTGTTTCAACCGCCCAACTGAGTCATCCAGTGTTGCACTGGAAGATAACATGTGGCAGAGCAATGATGTCCTAGGGAAGTGGTGTGCACTCATCTATGATGGCACTGTGTACCCATGGGTAATACTGGAAAATGAGGATAGTCACTGCAGGGTAAAATGTATGCACAGAATTGGCCCCAACAGGTTTTTTTGGCCGCTCAGGGATGATGTCTTGTGGTAACCGTACGAGGATTTGATCACGGTCATTAGTGCCCCTCAACATGTAACATCACGCCATGTTGAGATTGACAAAGTGATGTGGTCAAAACTAAAAAAATATTAGAAATGAATAAATACTGAGTACATCTTCTAACAGTAATGTAATTTGCAAAGGTTTTGCTACATGATTAATCTGTTCCATGTTTCATTTACGTATTATCCAGGTATTAAATTTGACAATTAATGCATTGTTTTAAAAAAACATTGTTGATACATGAAATAATTATTTTTCAAATGAATCGAACTGAAAACATTTTAATTAAAAAAAATATTTTAAATGACTTCTTGTCCTTTGTATGCAGGGATAGCACACACACATGTGCAAAGCGAACAGAACAACCATCAGTAGGTTGCATTTGCAACCAGGGCTCGCGGCTTAACTTTTTCCCTCCCTGTCCCAGTACCGTCCCGAAGTCCAATTTCAATCGTCCTGAAATATAAATACATTTTTTTAAATGTTTTAATACACCAACATCATTCTAGATCATTTGCAGTTCTTTTAAATTAATAATAATAATAATAATAATAACAACCTTTATTTATATAGCTTTCATACAAGGAATGCAGCTCAAAGTGCAGTGATTTGTGTAGTTCTGCAATCCATAAACTTACAACTACTTAGCAAATTTGAAGGAAACAGACATACCCTAGCATAGCGTTTAAAATTTTGGGGTCAGTGTTTTGATAGAAATTCAGAAAGGTGTGATTTAAATTGATCAGAAATTAAAGGCAAAAATGATTAATTACTAATGAGCTATGATGAAGGACACTGCAGAAATGGCAGCTGAAAATGTGGCTTGAAGCTTTATGTGCATTTGTTATGTTTATGGAATTCAATGATTTAGAGTACGGCAGTATAAATTGCAATTGGACTGTTAGGCAACATTGAAGAATCATGCTTTTGTGAAAATTCTATGTAAGATAAACTTATCACATCAACTTTTTCTTAGGGACCAAAAACACCAAGCCCTAAAATATGTTTCCCTTTCTATGACAGCGGAAAGTTCACAAAAACAATAGTATTTGTAACAAATGATAAGTACTTAACAGAAATTCAGAAGCATCAATGACATCAAAAATAAAAAAAAACATTGTACTGTATAGAACCCACACCCAGCTTGAACACCCAATGCCTACCTTCAGAATATCATTTATTTTTACCTCTGTTTTTTTTGGATAGTTACTCCACTATTATTATTATAACATCATGCTGGCTGAACTATAACAGCTGTCAGTAAAGAATAAACTGTTGTGAAGTTTCTTTTAAATGCCTGTAATTAGCTTTAATTAAACCCTCACGCATCGCACACATTGACATTCCACTAGCTGGGATGGCGGGACAAATTTAGACAATGAAGTGCTGTGAGCTGTTATCAGCCACAAATGCAACAATCTCATGTTATAAAAAAAATGTTATGTTTGAATTAGAATGTATTAATTTTAGGTCAAGAAGTTTATACATCCATTTTCTCTAGAGCTACTGTAGTAGCCAGCCTACAGACCATTAAAGCGGCAGCACTTTGGCTGACGTCCGGCATAATTCGCATTCTAGTAATAATATGCCAATTTGACCAGAATGGTTTTCTAAGATTTTACATTTACATAACCTAAATAATTACATAGCCTATATCACCTTGCATTTACCTGATCATTGAAAATTATTTTTATAACGTCCTTACATGCCAGTCAAACCTGCATTAAACCTGCATTTCTTTTGTATTCGGTTTTAAAAAAAAGCATAAGTCACAATCAAATTTTTGCAACTTCAGATCATTTCTTTTTATATGTTTTACCATTACCCTATGCTAAATAGCTATTCATCTCAAATAGCCGACTAAAAAAACGTTTCGCTTCAAGTGGCCATTTGAGAATGCAGCTCGACCATAGACTGTGGGCTCGATGGGAGAATAGCAATCTCGAAGTGATCTCCCGATGCGCGGAAGTGAAAATATTGCTGCTCTTGTGATGTTTATTATTAAAAGTTTATTAACTTTTAGGAAGAATTATCATCAGCTTCATAAGCCTTGTGATTAAACATGTACGTTAGTAACCAGTCTTGTATGCATGTTATTTAACTAGCCATCGTCCCGTAAACGTCCCAAAGTCGGTTATGAACTGTCACAGACATATTTTATCGTCATCGGGACGTCGGGACACCGGGAGGCCGTGTAATTTGAGCCCTGTTTGCAACTATGTTCAGTGAATTGAGTCGACACACATTATTTACAATAGTGTTTCTCAATCAAGGAGCAGGATTAGGATTTGTATGAATTTGTTTTCACTCAGTATTAATGAAATTTACAACAGTCACGTGTAAAGGATGGCCTTGCAGGTGACTTTATGCAAAACATAATGGCAACCTAGGCAGAATAAAAATCCAATTAGTAGCTTACATTTGTAGAACCTTAACCTAAAATATGAGTAGAATTACACATTACACAACGTTACATAACAAAAGTCTAAATATTAATTATAAAAATATCACATAAATGTTAGCGAGCCAACCGCATGGTTGCAGAATATAATCCTAAACATCTATTCAAATACAACATAATCTTGAATTTACAGTATAAACAACAAACACTTTTACTAACAAAATATTAATATCTGCCATTATGTCTTACAATTAAGGCACAATGACTTCATAATTACTGAAAAAGTATAGTCTTCCACTTAGCCTGCGCGTCCCACTCTACCGGGTCCAGGTAATACTTCCTGGTCTTCAAAAGGCGTGCAGGAAGTCTCACTTAAAAGGGCTGCGCATCTACTGTGATACTACAATTATGCAGTAAATCTTTTAGCACTTGGCTACACAAGTAGTGGCAGGAGAGTGATAGAATTTAAATTCTGGCGTTCTGTCAAATTTCTGGCATATCTCTCATATTTTGTGTAGCCCTGTCTGGCTGGTCTGTTACACAATGTGCAACCCTGTCATTCAGTCATTTTTAATTAAAATAACCTTTAACACATGAACTTTACTGTTATGCTTACTAAAATAACAATGTAATAAATATAATTATTAGTTACAATGATTGGTACTTGTTAATTGGTAAGATAATCAGGTTATGGCATTAAAATAACTATATAAAGTCTTATGAGTACATAAAAAGGACAAAACACAAAAAAATATTTTAGTTTCACCTTATATTGAGAGAATACAGTGGAGTCCGCTTATAGTGATCACGGTTATAAGGTTCAACCGCATATAGTCATCAAAAAGCTTGGGACGGAATCGTTCCTATACAAATGCTGTTTAAATAATTTGCTTATAAGGGTCAAGAAGTCCGCGTATAGTGATCATTTGGAGAATTTTAACTTAAACTTAAACATCAAAAAATCGAAGAAAAAGGTAATTTCTATTTTTCAATGATTCATTTTTTACCTGTCGTGGTAGGCTTATTTTGCTGGCGGAAAACGGTTTGCTTCCTGTTGGCTACATACATACACATTGAAATCATGGAAGGAAAAAGAAAGTCATTTTCGCTCAAAGATAAACGTTGTCTTCTGGAAAACTATGACAAGCTGCCAGCTGTTGCTAGCCTAATTGCACTGACAAATTGTGAAAGTCAATAAACAGTTAATAGTGTTAGAAATCATTATCTGCTGTCCGTTTCATTACTTTGCATTTATACTGTATAATAAATATATAAATGTCAATTAAATGGTCATCTGCAGTAAATACGGTAAACATTTACAAAAAATCGGTTATAAGGATCATCCGCTTATAAGGATCAAATTGTCCCAGACAGACGTGATTGCTATAAGCGGACTCCACTGTAATTAGATTATATACAAAGTATATATTAAGTGTGCCTAGAAAAAGACAATTTGGTTCAAATCGATTTTTATATGTTATTCAGAAATCCACATAACAAATGGTAACAGGGTTGCAAAAAACTATTCATGGCTGGAAAAAACAGCTCATAAAATATTGAAATGAACAACCTGAGGTGGCAAAATAACATTTTCTTATGGTTAAACATCTTCTTTCATTATGCCTTGTTGAAATAAACAAAAAAAATAGTTCAGAAAAAAAAAGTTTCAAACCCAATTTCCACTCTATTTGTGGAATGGCCTGCCTGCTACCTACTAGGCGTAGCTCATTGAGAGCTTACGCCCGGCTGTTGCAACAGGTATAAACATAAATTCCGACGTAAATCGGATGTACAGTTATGACCTATATATGTCTAGCTGGTGCATCCGGACCCTGAGCACTACTATTTACCCTCAACACGCCTCACAGTGCGGGATGCATGTTTAGAAGCGGAACATTGAAGATGGTCCGAACTGAAACAGTGTCGCGTAGGTTAGCGTTCCGGACCTTATTAATTCAAATACACCGGTGTGGGGGTATATAAAAAAATAATATCATAACAAAAATACACATCGGTATTCGGTGTGAACTGGTATATCGCCCAGCACTATATTTTATTATTTATTGTTCTCCCACCTTCTGAGTCTCACAACGGTATGTAGAAATACCAAACAACAATTTTTATTCCATCCTTCAACCTTCTCAGACTCACAACAATACCAAAACAACGACACTCCGAATTCTCTCCAAAATGTTTTTGTTTTAATTCATAATATTAACAAAAGACATTCATTGTGTGACCATGTCTGTTGGTCATTGAAATATTAAAACTAACTTGACTTGCATGATAATAATAAACAGTGCAAGCTCATGTTAGAAATGTATATATTCCATATCATTTTATATATTTCTATATTTCTAAGATAAATTAAAATGCTAACAAATTTTTTTAATGTTTCCTGTGAGCATAAAACGAAAACAGGCAATTATAAGGAAATAGGAAAACGAGGAAAGAGAACTTATGAAGAAATTATTTTGTCGAACCAATGGGGTGCATTTTACCCAATGATAATCATATCAAGCATCTTTGGGTCAATTGAAAGCGTAATAGAAATCCTAAGTGTTCTTAGTAACCGTAACATTAACATATATCGCCCAGGAGCAATCATCTGACATCAAAATTATTATTATTATTATTAGTTGGAGTACTAATTGAGCAATTGCTAGATCTAGTTTCACCAGGGTTAACCCGATCAACCGACGCAACTATGCCCTAACACCAGAGGTGCAGATTCTCTGAGCTCTACGGTAATATCCTTGTACTCTGCCGCCAACCATTTTAGTGCCCTAACTAAGACAACGGATTATCGATTCACTGCTCATTATCCGTTTACTCATATTTCGATTTACCACTGTGGGTTTCAGAAAACAAGCACAGTTAGGGAAGGCGTGAACATGGGTGAGGCTTCCGGACGAGTTGCGTTCAGTTCATATATTTTATAGGTTCAGTTTCATTAAGTACATCCATTTGGGGTGACGTTACTGCGAGAGAGTTTGTGCAACTTTGTCACTTGCAATCTCTGACTATTTTTAGGAGGTTGGATGGCGCTTGAAGGATACTATGGGGTACCATCATATTATGTGGTACCATTTGTCCCAAATTAATTTTCACTGTTTTGTGTATGTATTTGGTAAAATTGTCAATGCCATTGCCTCTTTGTCAACTGCTTTGTTGTCTGCGTTGGACTGTTGGTCGTTTGTTCAAACTAAGGAAATTGTCAATAGAAGTAGAGATGAAGTCACAAAAGGCTGGATCAAGAAGAAGTAGAGAATAGAGTTTCCAAGGGGGGCGGTTCTTACATTGGGAGGAAATGATTATGTCAAGGGCCAAGCGTGCGTGATCAGAAATGACGATGGGTAGATATTCAGAGTTTTTTACCCTTGGGAGTAGAGAGCCATCTACAAAAAAATAATCTATGCGGGTATATGTATGGTGGACCGGGGAGAGAAATGATTATTCTCTGGATTGAGGGTTATGAAATCTCCATGGATCAACACATCCATGCTGGGCCATTAAATCAGAAATATCTTGACATGGCAGAGGGAACACTAGTACGTGACCCGGACCTGTCCAGTGCAGGGTCCATGACACAATTTAAATCCCTGCCAAATATCAATAAATGTGTATTTAAGGCTGGGCTCTGCATCAATAAATTATTAGCAAATTCTGCATTGTCAAAATTAGGAGCATAAACATTTACTAAAATAACAGATGTATAGTAAGCCCACAACAATCAGATATCTTCCAGCCCTATCAGAAAGAACCTTATCTAAGGAGAAGTTTATTTTTTATAAACTAAGATAGCTACTCCTCTAGCTCTGGAATCAAAATTGGAATGAAAATAGTGACCAGCCCATCGGGGTTTAAGTCTAAATTGATCCTTAATGTGCAGATGGGTCCCCTGAAGGAAAGCCAAATTACCCCTCAGCTGCTTCAGGTGAGAAAGCACTCTGGATCTTTTAACAGGACTATTCCCTCCTTTTAAATTCCAGTTCAGAAATCTTAAGTAGGAACCATTTCTATATTTATCAGCCATGGCTTAGATTAGGTTGCATGGGAAATTGAAGAGAAAATATAAAAGAAAAATACACATAATTGCACAAACCAAATTTGAGTGACTGTAGGTCTGGGGCCTATTCGATGAGCTCTGTCCAGGACTGGTGGGGATGTTGGGATCAGGACATCATATTGGAGAAAGCAGCCCTCCTCTTGGCAGTTCTTGCGTTATAGTCCAGAAAGATATAGACTTTCCTCTCCCAAAGAAACAGTTGACACCAATTGACAGCCCCCCAGCGACTGGCTTGTTCCTTGTCGGTGTTATATTGGAAGCAGATTTGATAGACCCTTGGTTTGCCGTTGGCTTGGTTATCCGATGGTTTGGGGGCTATTCGATGAGCTCTGTCCAGGACTGGTGGGGATGGAAAGACATCAGGACCCAACACCTCTGAGAAAAAACTGGACATAAACACAACAGGGTCCTGACCTTCGGCACCCTCTGAAATGCCAACAACACGCAGATTGTTGGGAGTCCATATAACAGCCCTCCAGGGCTGAACGTTACAGGCAGGACAGACCGCAAGTGTAGCAGGGGTAGTTTTAGTCTTGTTCCGTCGACTTTCGGCCACCATCAGTGATTGAAATAGTAAAACAATTCTTACAAAATAAAACTAGTGCTTTTAGAGTGGGAAAATATAGGTTTTGTATGAAATGTATTTGATAGCATCGGGAACCTACTCCACTGCATGCCTCTCGCCTACATGCTCAACCGGAAGTCTCAATGCACAGTAGTTCTAAAGGGAAGCTGGATGTAATGCTACCCATAGGAGCACGAACAAGTGTGGTAAGTTTCTTGGCTTTAATGCATGAGCATCTTCGTATGACATAGTCCTCTATTTCTTTTGCCATGAAGGGCCAGTAGAATCTCTCCTTAGCAAGAAAGTACTCTCTCGGTGCCCACATGGCCCATCTCATTGTGTAGATATTTCAAAGCTAGTGTTCTGTTTTTGGAAGGGAGAACCAACTGCTTCCATTCATTCGTTCTTCGATAAAGGAGGTCATTTTCCTGATGTAGCCTGCTCCATTCTTGAAGCAACTTTTGAGCAGCTCCGCTTACAGTTTTCCGTATTTCATCTGTCAATTTGGTGTTTGACACCTTTAACTTGATTATTTGGTTTATGGCTTGGTCCTCTCTTTGTGCTTTTACAAGGTCATCATGGCTGATGTTTGGCAGGTTAGAATATGGCTTTTGGTGGTGGTCTGGGGAGGAGGTGTTGAGTGCTGCCACCCAGGCTATATCTTTGCATTAAGCTGCCTGACTTCTGTCCCATGTTGCTCGTACTGCCTCATCTGAGAACTCCTCTGTGCAAGTCATCTGGTAGGTCTCCATATCCAAAGAAAGGCTAGACAGTGTGTCTGCATCCACATTTGACTTTCCGGGCCTGTATTTTATGTCAAACTGGAAGTCAGAGAGCTCACCAACCCACCTATGGCCAACTGAATTCAACTTCACTGTGCTCATTACATAGGTCAGTGGGTTGTTGTCTGTGTAGATGGTGAAGTGTGGAGAGCAGTACAGGTAACCGCAGAATTTCTCACACACAGCCCATTTCAATGTAAGGAACTCCAGTTTTCCACTGTGCAGGTGGTAATTGCGTTCGGCTGGTGTGAGCGTCCTTGAACCATATCCAATAACTCTCAATTTTCCATTCTGGTGCTGATGAAGGACAGCTCCTAGACCCTTGTCTGATGCATCTGTATGCAGTGTGAGAAGCAGGTTAAAGTCTGGATATGCCAAGACAGGTGGATTCGTTAGGAGAGAGACCAATTATTCAAGGGCTTCCTGATGTTTGGGTGTCCAGTTTACATGTTCCTTGGAAGTCAAATGTGGACATTTTGCCTTTTTTTTCTGGCGCTGACATCTGGGCTTTCTCTGGTTTAGTTTGAAGTAGGTCATAGATCGGTTTTTCAACCTGGGAAAAATCCTGAATGTATGAATGGTAATAGCCCAGGAACCCGGTCAGCTTTGTTACTTCCCCAACTGTCTATGGTCTCTTGTTTACCAAGCTTTGTACTGCTTCCAAGTCACGTGGGTCTATTTTGACTCCCTCAGCTGACACGAGGCAACCCACATACCTGACTTCTGGTTTGAACAGCTTGCATTTTTCAGGACTTGGTTTCACTCCATGGCGCTGGAGAGCCTGGAGAACTTTGCGGAGTGCCTCGACATGTTCTTCAAATGTTTTTGCATAGCAGAGTACATCATCAAGATAGGGTATACAACAGTCATCTCTTAGGGGCCCCAGCATTTCCTCCATGCTCCGCTGGAATGCTACAGGGGCATTTGAGAGTCCGAATGGGATCCGAACCCATTCATAGAGACCCCATGAGGTAATGACGGCGGTGAACATGCGTGAACCCTCAGCAATGAAGCCCTGATGAAAGGCTTTGCCTTGGTCAAGGATGCTAAACCAGGCATTGCCACCAAGAGTGTCTGTCAGTTCCTGTATCCTGGGCAGCGGGTGTCGATCAGGGACAGTCTTTTTGTTCAGAAGGCAATAATCGATGCATAGTTGCAAGAGGCCATCTTTCTTTCTGACACACAACACTGGGGCAGAGTAGGGGGACTTGGACTTGATTATCCAGCCTCTCATCAACAGCTCTTGGATGTACTCTTTCACCTCTTTAAAAAATGGCTTTGGGACTGAGGAATATGTTCTTTGAACAAGTATTTCATCCCGCAGAGTAATTGACATTTGCAGGCTTGGTATGCATCCTATATCATCGCTGTCACATGCAAAAGCTCCAGCTTCTTCACAGAGCATGTTGTTAACCACCGCCTGTTCTTCCTCATCAAGGTGACTAAGGTCAACACTAGGTTGCCATGGAGATGGTTTGGAGTGGGCAGCGGTTGAGACAGCACTGTTACCGGTCACTGTTGGCTTGGGCAGGTCAGATGGGTCGAGTCTGGTGAAATCACATTTTCAACATTATGGATGTGGCCAATGGCTGTCTTTCTTGGGATGGTGATTGGGTGCTTTGTGTTGTTTCCCACAGATACAGCTAAATGTGGTAATTCTTGGATTTTGTACTTCCAGTAGACCTTCGCTAACATGCATTTCCGATAACTGTACATTGTTGTCATCAGGTTCCAACAGGAAGACTAAATCAGATGAATCATTTTGGGTGGAACTTGGCACTTGACCCAGGCCACCTGACCTGCTGGAATTACAGTGTCTTGTCAGCCTGTTTGTAATATTCCGCGTTTCATAACAGGTTGTGTTGGTCTGGATTAACTGTACAAGGAGCTCTGCCCTTTCTTGTGGTTTCAACATGGCATTACAGAGCAGGTTGATGAGCGTTGGAACAAGCTTTTCAGGTTGCTCCTGTATGATCTCCTCCAGCACATTAAAGCCCAGCAGTGGTCTCTCAAGGGCAAAACTACTAACCAGAAAAGGTACAGTCATCGACAGGCTTTCAGTTTGACCTTAAGAGCAACCCAGCCATCAAATAGGATGATTTCACCATAAATAGCTACTCCTCTAGCTCTGGAATCAAAATTAGAATGAAAATTGTGACCAGCCCATCGGGGTTTAAGTCTAAATTGATTATTAATGCGCAGATGGGCCTCCTCAAGGAAAGCCACATCAACCCTCAGCTGCTTCAGGTGAGAAAGCACTCTGGTTCTCTTGACCGGACTATTCACTCCTTTTAAGTTCCAGCTCAGAAATCTTAAGGAGGAAGCATTACTACATTTATCAGCCATGGATTAGATTAGGTTGCATGGGAAAGTGAAAAGAGAGAAAAAAAATAATGAAACAACACTTGATAACATTACAGCCATTAGGACAGTGCACAAACCAAGTTGAGTGACTTTAAGGGCAGATCAACCACAATGGGTAAATACGTAAAGTAAAAATTGAGTAGATAAAAGAAGATAAAGGAGAAGAACATACATGTAATAAGACAGACCTTTTCCCACCACCCTTCCCTCCCCTCCCTCACCAGACCTTAACCCTCTATGGCAGTGGTCCTCAAACCCTTCCATTGAGGGCCTAGTGTATGCAGGTTTTTGCTTTTACCTTGTACAAGCCTGATAGAGTAGGTCACTAATTGGTTAGTATCTCCCCTTACCTGGCAGTCTAGGTCCTAATTATGCTCTAATTGAAGGGAAAGACCAAAAACCAGCATACACTAGGCCCTTTATGGAAGGGTTTGAGGATCACTACTCTATGGCATAGTGTTGCCCTCAGGCAACAAACCACATTTTTGGACCTGACACTGCCTCTTAAAATTTTTAAATAAAAATAAATATAAGAAAGATAGAATCAATATTTTATGTTTAAATTGAAATATTTTTCTATGAAAAAAATATATACATGTGCATGTGTAACGAATGTAGTCTGGACCAGGTTAAATTCCACAATAATGCGTTTATTCAATATATAGAAAACGTAGTAATAATGTTCTGGAATCTTATCAGGTATGATGTCAAAGCAGAAACAAGAGTATAGAGGCTTTAGTCGGATTTCCCAATCTGGGTGTGGAACAGGCTGGATCGGTACACTGAAGCAGGTTGTCAGACAGGCCAGGTCGATACACAGGACAGATTCTCAAACAAGCAGGGTCGATACACAGGTAGGTTCTCAGACAAGCAGGGTCGGTATACGGGAGCAGGTTCTCAGACAAAGCAAACATACACAGGAGATCAGTCAAGACAAAGCAGAAGTACCAGGGCATAATCCACAAACCAGAATCCAAATTACAAAACACAATGTCAGGCCAAAGAGGGAATCACAAATATAAATGCTCAGTTTGACTATAGAATGTACAATACCTCGAAGAGGAAATGTGAAGTGTGTATATTTATACAGACCAGGATACAGCAGGTGATCAGAATTCCGGTGATTGCGATCTGGTGACAGGGATGCGTTCATGACAGATGGGACTTGGTGCAATACCGGTATGTAGTTGTGAGTGTTGAATAGGGGCTGAACCAGATGGCGTTACAGGGCCCCCCCCCTCCACGGTCGGCTCCAGACGACCTAGGAATCCGCGACGACGGCCGTCCCCTAGAGCGCGGAGCAGGACAATCAGGGCGGTCCCGATGAAAGGCTGACACCAGATCGGGGTCCAAAACGTCCCTCGCCGGAATCCACGACCTCTCCTCAGGGCCATAGCCTTCCCAGTCCACGAGGTACTGCAGAGAGCCCCCACGCCTCCTGGAATCCAACAATTCCCGAACTCGATAGGCAGGCATACCGTCGACGTCAAAAGGCGGAGGAGGAGTCCGGGCAGCCACGGGAGGGTGCAACGGACTATACCGGACCGGCTTTAACAGGGACACATGAAAGGAAGACGCCAGACGGAACTGGCGGGGCAACTGCAATCGGTAAGTAACAGGAGTAATGCGGTGAGAAATCTTAAATGGGCCAATGTACCTTTGAGTGAGTTTCCTGCAAGGCAGGCGTAGACGGAGGTCCCTGGTGGATAGCCACACCCGTTGACCAGGTTTGAACAGAGGCGTGGGACCCCTTCTCCTGTCCGCGTTGGTCTTCTGCCGCTGCGCGGCACGGTCCAGGCGCTGAT
>JACXGM010028994.1:0-13829 GCA_016801145.1 Umbra pygmaea
CCCCCCCCCACACACACACACACACTACCAAGGTGAAGCCTTTATCATTCTGTTTTTGAGCAAGACAGTTAACCCTAATTGCTCCAAGATTGATTCTGTAAATAATAATTCTTTTTTAATCAACTTAACATTAAAATTGATTAAAATTGTTTAAATATTTGGGAAGGTTAATAAATTTATACTTTTTTGTCCAATGAGTTTTGTATGGTAAAAAACCTAGACACACCAAAAAGCATATGTAAAAAGCATTTTTTAAAGTAACTTATAGTAGTTTAATTAGTTAATTTTAATAAAAAGTAACGTAGTAACGTAACGTAGTTACTTTAAATAAAAAGTAACGCAGAAGGTAACATAGTTACATTTTTTTTAGAAGTAACTAAGTAAAGTAACAAGTTACTTTTTAAAGTAACGTTCCCCAACACTGTTCGTCAAGAGATCTGAAGTACACATAGTGCCCTCTGGGTAGTGTGGTTTATGCAATGTTAGGATCATTACCAATCTCTCTGACACTGACGCGTTCCTCTGTCAATGGTTGCAAGAAAAGATGCAGGTACGCTTAAGAGTAAAATGTAGAGGTGCCAGTACAGCGTACCGGTGAGTACCGCCCCACTTCGGGCACTGCTGGGATGTCTTGTTCTATACATTGCAACAATATATTGTTAAAACAACATTTACAGTCAGGATATTAATAGAATAATTCATATGAATACACAACCGGGCTCGTCACCTTTAGGCTGTTCCGTACCACTTATGATAAAGGTACATAAATTAGCATTAACAAATTGTCACAATGTCCCCAGTGTCTGTGTGTTTAGTTCTGTGTTACATGTCTTAGTGGTTTCTCCTCTGTGTGTTTAGGTCTGTGTTACACGTCTTTGTGGTTTCTCCCCTGTGTGTTTAGTTCTGTGTTTCATGTCTTTGTGGTTTCTCCCCTGTGTGTTAAGTTCTGTGTGTCATGTCTAAGTTGTTTCTCCCCTGTGTGACTAGTTCTCTGTTTCATGTCTTAGTGGTTTTTCCCCTAATAATTGAGCAATTGTTAGGAAAATAAGCAATAATAACTTGTTAGAAATTGACACCTATATCATATCACATCAGAAATCATATTTTGATTTGCATGAAATTAGCATTAAATTGCTACTAAATCATCCATTTGCTCTACTTGTGAGATAACTAACCCTATTCATCAACATCCAAAGTAATCTGTTATGTTTTTGCACAAATTAACAACCATCCACATGCATTGACACTACAACATTTACTGAGCTTGAATATTCTGTAAATTGTGTTCTGTTTTACAGCTCCTCGTATCATATGACCAAATTACATTAAATATTTTGTTTGTACATAATATGTTACATGTTTTCAGTTCTCCTATATCACTCTTTGATTATGTTCTCAGCTGTATATAATTAATACTTAGTTTGATATTTAAATCTTGTGGATTTTGCCTGGGGTGGTGGTTCATTGTGTGCCCCGTGTTTTCTGTGTTCATGTTTTACCTGTTTCAGCCCCACGTGGATGTTTTCTTTTCTATAAGTAGTTTTCATATTAAAACACAGTTTATGTTAATAATTCCAATTTATAATAATTCCATATATATACTGCTCAAAAAAATAAAAGGAACACTTGAACAAAACAATGTAACTCCAGGTAAACCACACTTCTGTGAAATCACTCAGGAAGCAACACTGATTGACAATCAATTTCACATGCTGTTGTGCAAATGGAACAGACAACAGGTCAAAATTATAGGCAATTAGCAAGACACCCCCAATAAAGGAGTGACCACAGACCACTTCTTAGTTCCTATGCTTCCTGGCTGATGTTTTAGTCACTTTTGAATGCTGGCGGTGCTTCCACTCTAGTGGTATTATGAGACAGAGTCTACAACCACAACAAGTGGCTCAGGTAGTGCAGCTCATCCAGAATGGAACATCAAAGTGAGCTTTGGCAAGAAGGTTTGGTGTGTCTGTCAGCGTAGTGTCCAGAGCATGGAGGCGCTAGCAGGAGACAGGCCAGTACATCAGGAGACGTGGAGGAGGCCGTAGGAGGGCAACAACCCAGCAGCAGGACCGCTACCTCCGCCTTTGTGCAAGGAGGAGCAGGAGGAGCACTGCCAGAGTCCTGCAAAATGACCTCCAGCAGGCCACAAATGTGCATGTGTCCACTCAATTGATCAGAAACAGACTCCATGAGGGTGGTATGAGGGCCCAAATTCCACAGGTGGGGGTTGTGCTTACAGCCCAACACCATGCAGGACGTTTGGCATTTGCCAGAGAACTCCAAGACTGGCAAATTTGCCACTGGCGTCCTTGTCCACCGCTGTGCTTAGACAGGCCAAAGTAGATGGATTGGAGGAGTGGTATCTGTCACTCCCCGCGTCAGTCATTCACTCTGAGTTTTTCTTCATCTAAATATAGAGGAACTCTCTCTCGATTTGATGGCAGGGCCAAAGTTTCTAAAACGGACACATTGCTTTCTACTGGACAAGTCAAATTCATCCAGTGGAGAGCTTGCTCAGAAACATTAAAATAAGTTAGCTTGGATGGTTAAGAATAGGGCTGGAGCTATAGATTCTTTATGCAATCGATTAATTGAGCACTTAATCGATCGATTAAATGATTCATCAGATACATTTTTTTTGTGTTTTTAAACAACCAAAACAAATAATGCATAATGAAAATTATGTGGATGTAAAATTATCAAGCATTTGGCTTTTATTTCTAAAAAAAAACGGGTATTTATTCCAACTCCAACATTTGGCTCCAAAACTAAGCCTATTTATTGTCATTTTTAACCATTTAGTGTTTATAAGTGCCAGTGCCAACAATTATATAACAATAAAAGTTTCATTTTTTTTGCATTCGGCAGACGTGACATACATACAAGGTCTCGCAAAGACTGCAATACAATATTTGTTCCTCCATCACGTCCCGGTGTATACAGTGAATGCATGCTGAAATTATTGTTGCGTGGCTACATAAAAGTTTAAGCATATGTGATGCATTGCCGCAATTGGTCTGACTGGTGGGTGAGAGAGAGGAGGGTGCATGCATGCGTGTGTGTGTGTGTGTGTGTGTGAAGGGGTTCTTTTTTAGGCTATACCCTCTTGCAATTGAACATGAATACGTTCACTACTTAAAAACATCAAAGCTAAAGATCATATTTAGTCAAACCGCACCACAACATCACTACAAATACAGTATGGGATTAAAATCAGCGAACATCAATGTATAGGCTACGTTACCTCGTTTTAGCGACGCTTGGTGAAACAGCAACCTTGTTCTCTTCCTTTTTAAGTTTGTAATGATCCCAAACTTCAAACATTCTTTGCCGTTTATGGACATCTTTACTCTCCGCAATCGCGCCAACTAATTTCAAAATGTATCATGCGCTATGGTGTGCTTTTTGAAGATTGAACAATGGCCCGTGTGAAACAATTAGATCCCTGCGGTAAATTATATTGCGCGTCATAGGAATTTAACGAGGCAGAGTTTTTGCCTTGAGGAATTTTTGTAATCGAGTTAATCGAGTAACTCGATGAATCGTTTCAGCCCTAGTTAAGAACATTATGGTTAACAGTGTCAAAGGCCCTCTTCAGGCCCAAGAACACAGCACCGACATAAGAGCTTTTTATACAAGGAGCATTATATTTTCTCTAGAATTTGCCATTTCTGTGGAGTGATGGGCTCGAAACCCAAATTGCATGGGGTGTAATGGATTACTGCCTACATTTAGATGTTTAATCATTAGCTTAGCAACCAATTTTACTGCTACCTTAGATACAACAGGTAGGAGGCTGATTCTGATCTTTCCCTGATTTAAAAATGGGACTGACCATGTCCACCTTCCAAGCTGATGGCACAATTGAATGTCTGAAGGACAGGTTGAAACAAGGAAAAGTAAAAAGAAAATATTCACTAGGAAAATTGGAAATGTTGCATGAGGAAATGGAAAATAGATACATTAAAGGTGCTATATGTAAAACGGACAGCCAGCGGTAAAAAATGGGTACTACAGTTCAAATTCAAAATACCTGAGTTGTATCCCTCCGCCCCCTCCTCCACAGAATCGAAACTAACGTGACGAACAAGATCAGCGCAATCATGACAAGCGAACCGTGGTTTACTACGTCTATGGTCATGGAACCGTTTAGAAACATGCAGAGTTTTTTTAGGTTGTGTAGAATCTCTATGATCTCGTTCGTTTGTTTGCTGCTTCCATGGCTGTAGCGCGCTGGGTTTTTGTTTTTACAGGTATGCCTGGCAATACGTTCGTGTTGTCAAAATGGGCAGTTGATAAAAACACACAGGCCAAAACATCAACAAATTCCGTCATGGAACATACTTTTCCAAAAGAAAAAATACTGACATTAGCATTGTTTTCAGAAAATGTAGTATTTCAGCTTAACATGTTTCCTTAATATCTGATGAGGCATTGGCATCATTTTTGGATTTATTACAGTACATGTATTACATTATAGCACATTTAATCAACTATGACTAAGAAAATATTAAAAGCCAGGTGTTGAAAATAATAGGAGCCAGTAAAAAATAAATGGAGGAGTAAAATACAATATGTTTTAATTTATTTTATTGACAGACTGGAGGCAAAAAATATTTTTTAAAGCTTTTTTATTTAATTTTTTTTACAACCAATACATTCAAATGATCTTACTCATCAGATAAGCTTTTACTGCCTTTGTCATTTCTGGGATTGCACATTGAACCTTTGTGAACAGGAAATGCATTGTGTAAAAAGACATTTAAAAGCAGGAACTTTAGCTGTATCTTCCTTAATACTGCACCTTTCATAACAATATTGCCTTGGATAGTTGTATTTGATTGTAAACCTTCTAAAAGACATTAGGTTAAAACAATACTGAAATGATCTTTTAAGTGCATTATCCTGACAGAAGAATGTCTTGTGTGTTAAAAAAAAGACCCCAATGACTTGAAGAAGAACCCTCTCTGCTGTCCAGTCCCGTTGATCAGTTTGTCCAACTGCCTCCTGACTGTAGGAGATGTGCCCGTCAATATGTTCCCAAAAGACAAGGTTACAGAGGGTGCTTTATATGTTATGGCCTACTCTTATGCCCTACACCTTACGTATCCCAAGTGTGTAGCCACTCTGCTTTCAGTCATACAAACAGAGGTCCTCTTGGAAACAATTCATAAGCAAGACCTCACACCATCTTACAAGGGCATTGCGGATTGGAAAGCTTTTATTGGTCAATAACGCCAATGGTCAGTTGTGAACTATAGGATAGATCACACTCTCTCTATGTCTGAGATTCTCTTTTCATTTTCACTACATGGATTTCACAGTCTGGTGCCAGCGTTCTATTCCACCTTGAGACTGGTGATAAGCACTAGAGACTTGTAACAATGTCCTCTGTATTGTGTTTCTGTTTCAGTATGTTTAGTATGTCCATTCCAGGTTTTTAGTTTCTCCCTACTGTGTCTTTGTATGTCCTTATATGGTCCTTTCTGTGTAATTTTGCTTCAGTGTCCTCAGCTGATTTACGTTGGTTCATTATATTATCCCTTCTGTTTCTCCCAATGTTGTCTGTCAATGTTCCCTGTCATCTTGTTCTCCGATCACTATTATGCTCATGTGGTTCCTGTTCTGTGTTTCAAGCTCAAGTTGAGAATATTTAAGTCACAAATTATCTAATATTCTTTGTGTTAGTGACTAGTGTTTTTTGTTTTGTTCATTTGAGTGTCTATTCTCAATGATCAATTTCAGTTTGGACATACACATTATTCTAGTTTGGAAAATGCTTCTGTCTCCTACTTTTCCTACACATCGTGACAAGACTGTTCACTATAGTTAGAAACTCCAACACATGCTCAAAAAGCTTTGGTCTGTATGATTTTAGGAAGCCCAAATGTAGAAAATGTTTATTAACTATGGAGCCTTTATAACATATGCAGATGAGATTATAAGGAATAGACTCGGGATAACAAGTAGCAACACACCTTATCAGAAAGACCTGGTTCCTAGTTTTTTAACTTCAGTAATGGTCCTACACATCAACTGAACTAACACATGCTCAAATGTTTCCCCAGAGGAATCAGCTGATTTAATTTACCTCTTATCTGACACGTGACAGGTACGACAGTGTTGAGCTACGGCTGCCTTCAACCCTGAAAAGAATTGTTTAATCACTTTGTCATGTTTCTTTGTGATCACTAAATGACTGGACCATGGGGGGTCAGGCTCCAGAGTTAGAATATGCTGCCGAAAGGAGGTAAGAATTACTATTTGGTTTTGTGCCATAACAGTGTTGTTTATGGAGACCAGAATGCAGGAGGAGGATTCAAGATGTTTAATTACATCCCCTGTAAACATGCAGAAGCCCTAAATGTGTGGAGTAATTGCAGCTGCAAAACGGATATAGGAAAAGTTACTATGCTCTGACATGGCATAGACACGGTGCTGACACAGTGTTTCCAATTCTCTTTATGAACATTTAACCCTTCCAAGAGCACCAGAGGGTACAAGGGATACCAGCAGCGCTCCAGTTCCCCTTTTGTCTAGTCTTATCAGGATCATTTTGGGTGACCCTTGACAGGAGCAGCTCCGTTCTATTCTCTTGAACGTGGAGGACCCGCTACAAGATCAACATGGCCACCAACAAATCTTTCTCATATACCAAGGTTGAGGGTAAAGCTATTATTGTAGAAGACACTCTTCTGGAAGTCGATTTAGACCAGGAATATGCACAGAGGACAGACACACGTAAGTTGTTCATTGATCTTCAAAGATTTTCTGAAAAAGAGTTGAAGCTGAATCTTTATATAATTACCTTATCTGACTATTGGAGGAAAGACATGATCCCAAGAGGTTTGAGATTAAATAAATTTCCCTCATTTGGTTATGACAATCCTGAATTTAAGGATAAATGGGAAGCAATTCTCAATAAATGCTCCCTAGACTTAATCCTCCTGTTAATTGAAGAAGCCAGAAAGGAGAAGTCAGCTTTACAATCTCAGATTGAGGAATTGAAATCTGAGTTTACTCAGACAGAACCAGAGGAACACAAGTTGCTTTTTGAAAACAAATTGAAAGAAGACCATGATAAACTGTCAACAAAATTGAAACAAGGCAAGATAATAAAATTTAAGATAGACCGTAATGACTACAGCAAGGGTTCTACATATGGCTGGGGCAGGAAAGGACACCTGATCAGAAGAAGAGTGTCGTTCAATCTCCCTAGTACTAATGATGAGAACTTTGACGAAGGTGATAGCACTAATGACCATGACAAGAGGGATGGGAATTTTCAACTAGCTGATGTGCATGACAGGCATGCTTTTTTGGAATCTCACCCCAGACAACACAACCAACCTCACAAAAGAGGAAGAGGAAAACACGGAGGGTTGGAAGGGGGCGGACACCATTCTCAGCCACCACCAATCACAAGGAGCCGGTTGAAGCATCCGCAGTGATTAATATCTCAGACCTCCCCCTCTCTGATGAATGTGTCTCTGTCCTGTCCAAGGGTCTCTCATTCTCTCATACAAATTCAGGTAGACAATTTGACACTAAAGTGGACCTCTATCGATTCTACAGGAGTTTACATTTGAAGGCCTGGTACAGCCAGAACACACAGGGTACAGCTACCTACTCAACCACCATGGAAAACTCTCCTTTTTGGCCCAAGTCTACCTTTTTACCTTGTATTACAAATTCCACATTGACTACCTTCACTAAAAAGGTGTCCTATGAAGTGGAAAAGCTTTATAGTAAACAAAAAAAGATCACACAGCATAATCTCACAAAAAAAGAATTTCAAGCACTCAAACGGCTTTCGGAGAGAGATGATCTAATAATTAAGAGTGCTGATAAGGGGGGTGCTGTCTGTGTGTGGGACAAAAAGAAGTATATAAGGGAAGCTCTTCGCCAACTAGATAATACTCAGTACTACTCAAAGCCCTCATCCAATTCAATGGACAATATGAGAAGTGAGTTGGAGCACTTGCTAATTGAGGCAAAATCGCAAAATTGAATCACTAAGAAAGAATGAGTTTTTGCTGTCAACACCCACGTTATTCCTCTTTCTACATGCTCCCTAAAGTCCACAAGGATTTGGAAAATCCACCTGGTAGACCAATAATTAGCGGGAATGATTCAATAACAGAACCTGCTTCCAAGTTTGTGGATTATTTCATCAAGCCATTCGTTGCAGATTTGACTTCCTACATTCAAGATACCACACAGGTTTTAAAGAAAATTGAAGAAATAGGCAATATAGGATCTTGCATTATGGCCACAATGGATGTGGAGTCTTTATATACCAATATTGTACATGAGGGTCTAGATGCTTTAAAACACTCATCCAGACCTGAACATCTGATGCCTCCCAGTGACTTTATAGTGCAGCTCACTGAGTGGACCTTAAAGAATAACATCTCTCTTTCAAGACAAATTGTATAGACAAGAAAAGGGGACTGCAATGGGTGCATGTTTTGCCCCCAATTATGCCAATCTGTTTTTAGGCTTGTGGGAGGAACGGTATATATTCTCCCATGATAACCCTTTTAAAGATAAAGTTTTGTGGTGGGGTAGATATATTGATGATGTGATTCTGATGTTCTCAGGCTCAGAAAAAGAACTTACAGATTTCTATGTGTATGTCAACAGCCTAAATGAGAACCTTAGATTCAGTTTGGAGTATGACTTACATGCCATTAACTTCCTGGATCTACGGATCTCAAAAGACAATGAGGGATTCTTACACACGTCTATCTTTAGAAAAGCAACAGATCGTAATACCATATTACATGCAAATAGCTTTCACCCACCATGGCTTATTAAAACATACTGTTTGGACAGATACAGAGACTAAGGCGTATATGTGATTCAGATCAGGATTTCCAAAATCAATCTATGGATATGCAGCAGCGCTTTCAAAAAAGAGGATATCAGACCAAAACTCTCATTCAAGCTCATAATAGAGCACAATCGCTTGAAAGGAAGAGCCTGCTTAGGTCTAGACCCAAAACAGTGTTTTTTTTTTCAATTTTCTCTTTATGAACATTTAACCCTTCCAAGAGCACCAGAGGGTACAAGGGATACCAGCAGCGCTCCAGTTCTCCTTTTGTCTAATATAATATACTTTTCGTATGACAATTAGTAGTGGAGGCACAATCAGAAAAGCATAAAAAAAAACACACGATGGTACTGGACTTCAACATCTCAAAACCCTCCAACACAGAACAGGAATACATTCACAATAGCACCGCCGACAGTTCCGGAACACTGGGATTAAATAGGAATTACGTGCTGGTTTGGGTAATTTACCCAGTGCATTATTCATGAGTAATGAGTAACCAAGTGCCTCTCTCTCTCCCAGTGCCCAAAGGTTGGCACATTAAACCATAACACATAAATTATAAGACTACTCAAACACGTTATGCTGTTCAAGACACTATGATCGAAAACAAGAGTTTCAATCGATACAATAAACATAGTAAACAACATTCTTTTGGTCAATTCCCTCTGATACAACAGCAACTTAAAAACACATGGTGAGGTGAACTAGTTGTTTTCAGAAGACTTTGAATGGTAAAGTCTTCACACCAGTTTCAACTTTTGCCTACCTTTCCATTCTATTAGACTGCTTTATAGAACATGTGCGAGACCCCCAATTGTTGCTTACAAATACTGGGGCCAGAACTGAGTTTGATAACTCTTCGGACTAAAAGTGCACAATGGAAACACACCAGCAAAGCTCTGACCAAAGTCATCCAATTGAGCTTTAGGGAAATCCAACACCTCTTAAATAGGTGTTACTTACCACCCCACACACAATATTATTTTCCAGGATGAAAGTGTCTTTAAATACTTTCTTAGTAGCTAGCTTCTGTACACTATCATTGTCAAGAAAGTTAGCTGCCTGAGTACAATGTAAATATAATACATTGTATACAAAAATATATGTATTTAGGATCATTGAGGCTAGTACTGCTGTAGGTAGAACAGCACAGCAACATATATAATCAAACTATTAAAATGTTTCTAAATTTTACTGTTTCACAGCTGATGCATCATGAACACCAACACAAGTAAATGATTACAGATAGATTAATTTATATCATAATACCAAGCTGTACAATATCAGTATAAAGCATGCTGGTTGTCTCAGTACATTGCAATTACGATTGCGACAAAAAAATCTACAAAAGTTAATTTATTTTTATAATACCTAGCTAGCTACTGTACACTATCAGCATCAAGCATGTTGGTTTTCTCAGTACATTGTAATTATGATTGTGATTAAAAACTCTACAAAGAGTGTATAATATATCTCTCTTCAATTTGCCTACTGCCCTAACTATACAATGAACATCACCATTGCCTTTGCACATTGCACTTTTTCACCTGTATAAATTAATATTCACAACAAACTGACCTAGATTTTATATTTACATTCTAGTCATTTAGCAGACACTCTGGACTTACAGTAAGAACAGGGACATCCCCCGGAGCAAAAGGGTTAAATACCTTGCCCAGGGACACAATGATATTCAACACATTTGGTAACTGAACCAACTATCTTCCGACTACAACCACTGTCTGACTCTAACCATCTGAGCCATCTGATGCCATTGTAAATACTTTCCATGCAGACATTTTTATCATTACCGTACATATTTGTCCTTACCGTATATGATCTGATCTCCTTTCATGGTTCCTGGATCTGAGGACACACCACCTGCCAATTAACCAAGAACAACATTCATGTGTTATACTTAATTGTACTTGTATTAGTAAAGCCCATTTACTGACACATAATATACAATACTAATACAGACTTGTACACACATACACGTCACTTAGCGGATGTAATAATAGTCCAACAATTTAAACTGGGACATAGCACTAACCAAAACTGAATGTAAAAAATATTATTACAGAGTGTTGTAACAGCCTTATTACCTGTGATGGAGAGGAGGGTGAATATCAGCAGGATCGTCATGTTGTTTAGATCTGGTGTCCACAGCTTCTCTCCAGCTTGGTGTCTGTAGATGGTCTGGTGTTCACAGCTTCTCTCAGAGTTGGTCCAGATGTTTATATAGCCTGATATAATGCTGTAGGTCCATGTCTATAACTCAGAGTGAATGCTTTCTGCACCTAGAAAATACATCTTAAACCTTATGGCTCTTACGGACTAGTTACTTTTCTACTTTTTTGCACTTATCCCTTCATACTAACAAATCCCCTCTATCTAGATCACTCTCCTTCTAGCTCTCTACGTGTTTAAACCCATCAAGCACATTTTCATTTTGAAAGCCACTCCCTTTTCCTCTTTAAGCAATCACTGATCTGTTCCTCTATTAACAGTAGATAATAGGTCTGTGCCATACACTGGTATGCCATTTTAAGATGAATATGTCACAAGCCATAGTATGTTAAAATATTATGCCAATAAGTGCCTGGATGTCTCACTATTTCAGATGAATTTTCATAGTATGCAATGTATACATTTTGAGGTGACTTTCCCAAAACCTCTTACGCAGAGGACTGAGGAGTTTTTCTGAGAGGGGGGAGTTGCATTTAGAAACATTTCCGAAATTTACCATAACATCCCAATAATCATAGCACTATATCTTAGCCGGCAGCAACTCTACTTTATAGAAAATGAAAGATTTTGTGAAATAGATTGGGCTACAAAATTACTGGCACCCCTGACTGGCAATGCACAATCGAAACTGTAAAAACATAAACAATATAATTGTAGAGAAACTCAATAACAACATGTGAGACACGCTGCACTTTAATATTTTTGCAATAGAACCAATTAAAGTCATAAAATTGTTTAAAATTTAAATTTGACCAAAGTCAAGGTTTCATAATAATGACACTCCTTATTCAGTACTTAATGCAACTACCTCTGGCAAGGAAATAAGCATGGAGTCTTTTCCTGTAATGTTTTTAAGGTTAAGAAAAACATTTGGAGTGATTAAAATTATTAACCGATACTCTTGGCAGCATATTTTTAGTTGCTACAGTATAGTTGTGTTGCTAGGATATTTTTTAGATTATGCCGCACAGTCTGTTTTAGCCCCAATGGTGGAGGATACTAGGATGACATTATTTGTAAATAATTGTGATTAATTGTCTAGTTCATGTATTGTGATTTTATGCCTTACTTGGAATACATGCTAATACTTTAAACTAAGCTCTGCTGCAACATTCCATGTCTATTCCACACTCTTGGGCTCCAGTATTAACACACTCACACACATAGAGATCATCTGGGTGTCCCTAACTTGGTTTCCCTGCTAAATTTCTCCCTAGCTGTTTTATGAGACCAGCCATAGACGAGATCCAGCGTCCAACGACTTTTTTCAACAACATGCTATTTCAGTGCTCGATTTGTGACGATAGATTAGCGAACTATAAATGTTCGAGCCAGAGCAGATTTTGGGCCAGAAACATGTACATAGCACACTTACTATCAAAAACATGTTGTCATATTTAAAGATATTAAGTTATCAACAACTTCAATCCAATTCTCACTAAACTATGTAACATTCCTACCTATCTCCTCAGCCACATTTGCAGCTGGAGGAAAAAAGGAATAATAACACTCTTCCCAGCCCATCTACTAAAAGACTGCTTTCTCCATGGGTGGAGGTGGAAGAAGTAGGTTCCTTCCGGGGCAACCCAGGCCTGCAGGAGGTTGTTCAGGCAAAAAAAATGCCATATCAACAAGCTGGGTGACTTCGACAGATCAACTCATGCTCAACTCGACTGAGAATGCTCGATCCCCCCTATTTTTGAGCCGTGATCTAGGGACAACAAGGAGTAGCTGGTCAGCAGACCTTAATGACCTCAGAGGAGCGTGCAGCTTCAGTAATTCAGCGATATAAGCTGCGGCTTGACCATGAAGAGCTTTAAAAACAAAGTATCAAAGTATAGCCCCAGTTGTAACAGGAAGCACCAGCCACTGGATGCAGCTCCACCATGTTTCTATGGTAATGGTAGATGTATAGTTCCATTTTATTATAATAAACTCAACATAAACAAAGCACGGCACTCAGACAGTTAACATTTAGCAGAGTTGCCTTAGAACTCCCTTCTTCTCAGGGCTAATGTACAAAATAATTGACTTTGATCACTTGCCATTTTGGCAAATTAGCTATTTGCGAAGTTATGACTATTTGGAAAAATGCCAATTTTAGGTACCTAGTCAGTCGATGAGATGACATTTCGACTTAGATGTGATTTGATTGGTGAGAAACCTAATCCAAACCTGAATTATTGCAATATCACAGAGAGAAGGCAGATGAGGCTTTTGTCTAACCTGTACAGTAGACACGAAATCTAAAGGTTCGAATACGCATTCACAAAGTATGTAATTCACTGACTGAAAGTAATTCACTGACCGAAAGTAATTCACTGACCGAAAGTAATTCACTTACCAAAAGTAATTCACTGACCAAAAGTAATTCACTGACCAAAAGTAATTCACTGACCGAAAGTAACACAGTGCAGGCAGAGGTCTTTTCTGCCTACCTGGAGAAGACCTGTCTATCAACACTAACTGGAGGCGGGAAGTTCAACTGTGGAGAACCGCATACGGATATAACCCAACCAAAACCATGGATGTCCTTGGATGCAGTGGTGTAAAAAGTACTTGAATTCCATACTTAAGTAAAAGTACAGATATCGATCTTAAAAGTGACTTTAGTAAAAGTAAAAGTCACCCATAAGAAAACTACTTAAGTAAAAGTCTTAAAGTAGCTCATCTTAAATGTACTTAAGTATCAAAAGTATTTATCTGGTGTTAAAATGTACTCAAAAGTATCAAAAGT
>JACXGM010028995.1:0-13829 GCA_016801145.1 Umbra pygmaea
TGCTGTACTGTTTTTTCCAGAATGTTACCATTTATTGCTTCGAAAACAGACATAGTGACTAATTTCTGAGGTTGTGGACTGATCTGTCTGACTTCAGCGCAACTCAAAGATGTGGTGATCACCTTTCTGATATTATTGATTTTCTCTGAGAAGAAAGAAGCAAACTCACTGCATTTACTGTCTGAGAGCATTTCAATGGACAAAACAGTAAATAGTACTAATCAGCCGATTGTCTTACGAAAATAACCAGCACATTTCTCCCAAAGTAACAAAGTCACAACAAAGCGAGGGAGAAGAACTATGTTACATGCAATAATCCAACTACATATTTTACACCACTGACAAGGGAAAAGTCACTTCTCATGGTGTCTATGGCTAGCTTTCTACCAGAGATTTCTGCCTGCGTCGCTCCCGTATTTGTCTGGCCTCATCATGCTTTCAAAATAACAATCCAACTAATGTTACATATTTTTTCTAACAGGGTATTAAAAGTTTAGCTGGCTAATATGAGCTGTTATGCTGTAGGCTAACGTTCTGTTTTGCAGTAAATAGTACTAATCAGCCGATTGTCTTACGAAAATAACCAGCACATTTCTCCCATCATAGCAAAGCCACAACAAAACGAGGGAGAAGAACTATGTTACATGCAATAATCCAACTATATATTTTACACCAATGACAGGGGAATAGTCACTTCTCATGGTATCTATGGCTAGCTTCTAGCCAATGCTAACTTTGTCAAACAACAGTTTGCATTTGCATTGCTAAAGTTGGAATACCTTCCCTGTCCAGCAGAAAACAGGCAACTTTGGCATTGCTTCCCTTATGAAAAAAAAGTATACTTCAAGTTTATTTTGTAAGTATACTTAAGGTTAAAAGTATACAATTTTTAAGGTACTTCAAGTGTACTAGAAGTGTACTTATGCATATACTATTTATATACTAAGTAAACTAAATTGGCCCACTTTTTAGTTTATTTAGTACACTTACTAAAGTATACTTCTAGTTTATTTTAAGTTTACTTTTGAATACTTTAAAGTAACCTGTGAGGTGCACTTTTAGTTTATGAAGTACACTTCCTAAAGCACTTAACATGTTACATACACGCAATAGTATTTATATTACTTTCAGTAAACATGAATCTGTAATTAATATAATTTTTCTTTCTTACAAGGAATGTCTGTGTTTGAAAAACACCTAATATGGCAACATGCATCAGCCAGATTTGGAAGAAACCTCTTCACTTGGCTTAAACTTAACAAGAACAAAAGTGAGCAAGCTCATCCCACAGTCCATGGAGGCTAACACCAAACAGAAAGGGTTTTGCTGTTATGGTTGGCACTCAACATCCCAGAGTTGCCAGTTGAATGCTGTATTTTTACAGCATTGGTAATGTGTTTCAAGTTTATCACAATTACTCCATAACAATTTGATGTACAAATACATGTGTTAACTTAGAATAATTTCAAAGCATCACCAGTCATAGTAAAGATAAAAAGGGAAAAAAATAAAATAACATTGACTGTTCTATCATGTAGTATGCTTATGTGTTCCTGAAAAATGTGTTTTAAACATATTCAGTTGATTCGTTTGTAAGAAAAGCAGCTGATGTTTCCAAAATCTAAAAAACAACATACTGTAAATTTCAAAAGGATTTATGTCAAGCCATTTCATGACAAAAGTAACACTTTAGTTTTGATCGAAATGTGTGGTTCATGTGGCTCACTGTTATGCTACGTTCAGACCAAACGCGAATTGAGCGTGAAATTTGCTTCTATTGCGGCTAGTTGGACGCTTGGACAATTTGAATCCACTCACGTGTCCAAAGCGAATAGGACGCGCGAATAAAGCAAGTGTTTGAAGCGAAATAGACGCTCACGGTACTGATCCTTTTGTCCGACACAACTGGAGCGTGGTGTTGGGTGTTGTTGGAAGGCAACCCTCCATTCGTACGTTGCTGGGTGTTCCTCAAATACAGCTGCGGGCCACAGCCACCATCAGTTTCTCCATTGATTCACCGCGAGCCTTCCCCCCGTCTCCTCTTGTGCTCTACTTCTATTGGATAGTCGCTTCGCGTTCAACGGATTCATTTGCATAAAGCTGGGAATTTTCATCTTTTCTGTTGCGCAACATTTTCTCAAACGCAGTGCTGCCTTCCCGGGATGCTATGCGGGCACGTTGAAGTCGCGTGACGTCACCCATAGGAATAGAGCGAGATGCGACTCGACAGAAGTGTAGCACGGACAAGTGGATCAGTACCGTCATTCGTTCGAGGCTGAATTGAGGTGTTGGGAGGGAAGAGTGCGCACCTGCTCAGGGGCGGCGCCAGGCATTTTCCCCCAATGAGACATAAAAAAATCAGCATACTCTTAAAACTATTAATAAGGGACAGCACAATTAATGTGTTAATATTGCTCTAACACTTTTTTTGTCAAATGTTTAACATTGTAAAAAGTCCAAAGTAAAAGTGCAAGGCTGGGTTCATCCGTTTCGGGAAGTTTTTAATTAAAACCTGTAAAGGACATCATACATAACCATTGACCATAAGGAATAAATTTTACTTTTTGTTTTGAATTCATTCATGACTGTTTAGGTGTGAACTCCCTTTACCCGGTCATTTTGGTGTTAATTGGTAGTGCTGGGGAGAGGGGAGGAAACATCCAGGTTGTCAAAGCAGACTTTTAAATTCATAACAGCATGGCTCTATCAATTATATATTCTTAATCTGACAGCCTCCGCTAATTGAGAACATATTCAAAGAGCAACTTGTGAAGTTGGAAAAAGAAGTAATAATTTGACTTCAAGCGATTTAGGTATAACATAGAGGCATTATAGATAGATTTTAGATGTTTCCCCTTCGCCTGTGAAATTTAAAAGCTCAGCATTCCTGTCTGATCTTTGACTGACTCATACTTGCGATCATCCATATTCCACAAAGACAAATGTGCCATTCCTTTGTTCAGGTTATTACTGTAAAATAATATGTAATTTTTTTGGTTTTATGATAAATGGAGCCTCTTATGAATGTCACCATTGAATGTGAATTTATCTGAGAATATTCTTAAACAAGTACAGCTATTCAGTGATTGGATCTTGCCTATGTCGTCATCCAAAATCCCGTTTGCGGCACAGCAAAGTGTCCTGAATCAGCTGTAAGACTGACACTTAAGATTTAGTCCTACACTTCACTAAAAGTAGGACTGAGAAGTTTGATAATTAACTTTTAAGCGCAGCTTTGAGCCAAGAATTTTCTTACTCTTAAGTCAAATCTTAGCAGTGTTCTTAAGAGTAATTCTAAAAAGCTTGATAAATACGGGCCCAGATTTTTCAACTCGGGCGTCAGACGCCAATTGGCTTCAAACGTGTGAATGCACAATGCGCACCACTTGAAATCACTCACGCATAACGCGTGTAAATTCACGGCGAGAACCTCTATTCGCCTCATTCGCGCGAACTGGATGCGCGAACGAGGCGGAATCGAGTCCATCGCGCCGCGCTAAACGTGTCCATCGCTCCGCAGGACCTCCAGACGCGCGTAAACGCCTATTTACATTGACTTAACATGGAAATCACTCGCCAATGCCTAATAAAATTAATTGACAGTGATTTAATACACAAATCCACTGTCATACAAAACTTGACCTCCAATATTAGAAAATATTGTTCTAGTAAAGATACTTTGCTCATTTCCTGAGGTCTCAACAGATCTGATAGTAGTTCTAACAATGCATTTGTGTGTGCATTCTCAAGAAATGTTGTGAACCATGACTGCACATCACTTGTAGAAGGCACCACAGTGTGAAGTTTTACTTCATCTGAAATGTGGTCCAGCATTGAGTGACTTGGTGGTAATGGTGTTAACGGGTTCAATAAATAGGTAGAGTTAACATATTTTCACGGAATTAGCCTGTGGGCAGTTATACATTTTTTAATGACATGCAAGAATTTATGTTAGTTAATTGATTTGATGAGCATATCTTGATCGCTAACATGTACTGTTGTGGTTGGTAACTCGTTAGTAATTGAAAAGGGTATGGCACACCTGGTTTTAATTATATTAAGACATCTTATAGAGGGGGTAGTGTTCAGTCAGTTTTTTGGCCAACCGTTATAGACAGTGTTGTTCCATTTGATGTAGTTAATAGTTGATAGTGAGTATTACATGAGCCTCATACTCTGGTACAGTTGGTGGCAGTATATGTACCTTAAGTTTGCAATCTGCCAATGAATCAGAGGAGGGAGTGTAGATGTTGAACAACAGAGTAAGTGTTGTGTAGGTGTGATATTTTCAGGTTTGTTGTCATGATACTCTTCCACACTAGATTCATTTGCACAGATACACCATCTTCTACATTCCCATTTTCTATTCAGGCAAGCTGCATTTCAGCTAGTGCTTTGCAGCAAAAACCTGGGGCATACCAGCACTACAAGCAAATGTACACTAGAATAGTGGACGCTCACTTGCTGGAATAAGGCGGAGTATGAACTTTCCCAAATGGGAGTTGTCAACTCATCCACAATCAGAAGAATTGCAGACACCTGAAAACAGGTTACATTATCCTACCAAAACCTTATCTAAACTGGAACGGCTTTGTCATCATGGATGCAATAAGTCAAATGTATATGTTACATTTACTTTTAATGCTGATCAATTAAATTTGAATGTCAGTGAAATGACTAAGTAATTGATGTTCGATACATGTACAAACATTAAGACCAATGCACAAATGTACCTGCAGTAGAGACTGCTGGGAAATATTATCAGTATGTATTGATGTATTGATTCACAAAAGTTTTAAGTATTTCATTAGGGTAACAATCTGCCTTCAATGTAAGATTTGAGGAAATATGCATTGGCTAATATTTAAATGTGTGAAATAACCCTAGCTAATTTGCTTTCTGCAACAATCACCTGTTTTAATTACTTCAACTTTTCTATAGATCAACAAATAATTCAGAATCTTACAACCCACAGGAGTTTTGCTTTGAAACAATGTTTCAAACTATGTTAAAAATATCAGGTATAATCTACTAAATGATATTTAAGACTAAAATCCCAATTTTGACCTGTCTTTTGCAGCTGTCATTTTTAGACATCTATATTAATAATATATCTCTATTATTATAGTGTAATCTTAAATAAACTAACATCGAGCCAGCTGAGAGCAAAATGAATCTGTTTTCAAAGAAGTACACATGAGACCAGATATTTGCTGTGAAGGAACACGAGTGTACATCAAATTATGGAGTGATTGTGATATACAAAATTAATACACTGCTGCCAGTAATCTACTGTAAATGTCAGATAAAAAGTAATGAGCTGTAAACTTGAAACGCGTTACCAATGCTGTAAAAATACAGCATTCAACTGGCAACTCTGGGATGTTGAGTGCCAACCATAAGAGCAAAGCCCTTCCTGTTTGGTGTTAGCCTCCATGGACTGTGTGATGTGCTTGTTCACTTTTGCTCTTGTTAAGTTTAAGCCAAGTGAAGAGGTTTCTTCCAAATCTGGCTGATGCATGTTGCCATATTTGGTGTCTTTCAAACACAGAGCTTCTTTGTAAGAAAGAAAAAATATATTAATTACAGATTCATGTTTACTGAAAGTAACATAAATACAAGTGTATGTATTGTGTGTATGTAACATTTTAAGTGCTTTAGGAAGTATACTTCATAAACTAAAAGTGCACCTCAGAGGTTACTTTAAAGTATTCAAAAGTAAACTTAAAATAAACTAGAAGTATACTTTAAAGTGTACTAAATAAACTAAAAAGTGGGCCAATTTAGTTTACTTAGTATATAAATAGTATATGCATAGAAGTACACTTCAAGCACACTTAAAGTACCTTTAAAATAGTATACTTTTATACTTAAGTATACTTACAAAATAAACTTGAAGTATACTTTTTTTGTAAGGGTTTGAAAACATTTTTCCCTCATTAGCGCCTTCAATTTGCAAAAAGCCACACTGATGTTCACCCGGGATTTCTGCCTGTGTTGCTCTTGTACAGTATTTGTCTGGCTTCCTCATGCTTTCGCTTCTTCAAATCAGATTCACCCTCCGCTCTTGTGCTAAATAATAGCTGTGGTCCTACAATTGTCCAAAATTCCACTTCTGCTAAAGGAGAGCTTCTACTATTACTTAATACTTAGAAACATACAACTTCTTCTGCTGCTGCTTCTTCTTCTTCTTCGCTGAGGGCAACGGTAGAATTATGACGACAAAATACAGCGACATCCATAAAAGGGGGTGCCCGCGGTTACGTAGATATAAATGGCTCATTCTAAGGTAATAAAAACATAATGTTTCATTATGTAAGGTCTTTACACACCACTGAAAACATAGTTATGGATCTTTTTTTTATTGCATTTCTGTCAATAGATCCTTAGAAATACTACACACTGAACCTTTAATTACCAGCGCTATTATTATGAGGAGAAAAATTGGAGTTTGTGTTGCCAGCATAGATTGTATAAATCACTGGATTTAACAATGTGTGACGTCACCCTTTGGTTTGTGAAGATCTAATTTCGGTCATCGAATTTGCCGTTATGGGCGCAGACATCTTGGTTGCCGATGTTACGATTTTAGACGAGAGGGAGGAGTAATCTAGTTAGCTAACTGATATTCTTTGGGAGGCTAACGAAAAACAGTATTAAAACATGGTGTCCACGGATCCTTAAAAAGTCTTAAAGTCTGAATTTGGTTTTACAGAATTTAAGGCATAAATTTGTCTGAAGTCTTAAATCTGGTTTTCCAAGGTTTTAAAAAAATGTGACAGTCATACAACTTTTTTCCATTGTATTTTTTTGAAGGAAGCCATAAGCGCTTTCTCTGAGCAACATTTCGGTTAACAACTGTTGGCAGATTACTAGGGCTGTAACGATACACCAAACTCACGATTTGGTTCGTATCACAGTTTTTGACCCACGATTCGATACAAACCTCTGATATTTTTTTTGGGGGGGTGAGAGAAAAAAGATAAAATAACATTTAAAAAACCTGTATAAACTGACCAAAGAACAATATTAACTATGCAAATTGTTAATAATATACCTAAGTAAAATAAATGAATAGCCAGAGCTATAACACTTATGTTGTCTTTGTAACAAAATACTGTTGAAAGACAAACGGAACTAAACTCCATTGTGGAGATGATTCGGGCAAAATCCTTCTTCAATCAAGTTCTCTTACATTTACAAAGTAAATTAAATGGCTTCTGTTTCACACTCGTGACCAGCAGTTCAAACTAATTAGAAGATACTCCACAAAGCCTGGCTGTTCAGTCGGTAGAAAGAATTGTTAAAAAGTAATACATGGCTCCGCACTGTCTGCACTAATGAAACGTGGAGATAAATTGCTCAATGAGTGGGTCATTATATTTTTGTTGCTTTGAGGTACTGAGAGCGATGCCCAATGTAATACGGATCACAATCAATTTGTTTCAGTAAACAAAGCTGCAAGGACACAAATAAAATATCATAAAAAAGACTCACAAACAGACAAATCTTATAAGGTAACTAACAAACAAAGAAGCTGCGTTGCTGAGAGGTAAACTCATGGAGCTGCCGCAATCACCTGCTATTACTATAATCTGCCAGCAGTTGCTAACTAAATGTTGCTCAGAGATAGCGCTTATGGCTTCTTTCAACAAAATACAATTGAACAAATATAGCATGAATGTTGAATTTCTTTGAGACCTTAGAAACCGAGATTTCAGACATTTTTAGACCTTAAATTCTTGAAAACGAAATTAAGATAATTTAAGTATTTTTATTGATCTGAGGACACGTTCTTCAACTAGCTCAACTTTTGCAGGTAGGCGTCACATGATTGGAAAGGTAGTCAGATGACACGTAATTGTAGGATTCTGATAGGCAAAATTAAATAATTTATCATCAACTAGTTATGTGGTGTAGGTCTACGTATTTTATACTGTTCACTTCAAATAATACTAATAGTAATTTAAAGATGTGGTTGCATTCTGGACAGAAGGGACCACTCAGAATTGGACGGGGTGTGTCGCGATTCTGCCTTCTCAGACCACGATACAGGTTTGTGGATCTGAGTGTCGCATTTTCGGTTTCATATCATATATCGTTACAGCCCTACAGATTACAGTAATAGCAGGTGATTGTGGCTGCTCTGTAAGCTTACCTCACAGAACGCAGCTACTTTGTTTATTAGCTTATCAGTCTCGTCTGTTTGTGAGTCTTGTTCAGGATATTTTTATTTGTGTCCTTGTAGCGTCCGAACTGTAACATATATTTCTCAGTATTCGATTGCGCATCTCTCTGTAACAAAAATAATGATCCACTATCTTTGTGCTATTTATCTCCACATTCTCGTTCTGTTCAGGTGTAGTGTGGAGCCATGTATTACTTTTGAACAATTATTTCTACCAACTCAAGAGCCAGGAGAGAGAAGAAGAGTATCCCAGCGGTCAAATAGCCAAAACATTATGAATGATTTATTGCCCCCCTCATAAACCCGCCCCCCTCCTATCCCCACTTCTGCCCCTCACCCCTTCCTGCCCCCTCCACCTTCCTGTCCCCTGGCCCCCCTTCCTGGCCCCCCTTCCTGGCCCCTCCACCCTCCACTGACCCCTGTCCACCGTTCCTGGCCCCACACCCCATGGTCTGGCTATTCTACAGACCTTAAAAGGAGTTCCTACATGGGTCTAGGCTAAACTGAGCTGTCAAAAACGTTGATGACTGGGTCCGCGGCCTCCTAGAGGCCAGTTTGAAAAAAAATACTGTAAGGCCAGCCTTCACTCTGGTGTTTGTGTGTGTGAGTATATGTCTCTGTTCGTGTGTTTGTGAGACCCCACTCTCCTTTTCAGTTAGAGTGAGATGTATGTGTGATTGGGAGACAAGAGTATCGGTTTCTGGTAGAGTGAGCTCTGACCCCCTCTCAAACAGTGTTTCAAGGTAACCCTTTTTATATCCCCTAATAAAATAGGTGTCTCTATGGCACAAGCTAATTTAGTTTGATTGATCTTGCTTCAATGTTAACATTTTTCTGTCATGGGTCTTTCCAATCGTCTATAATATCATTTGTGAGATTTTTTAAAAGTACAATTTTTGTTTTCTAAAAGTGAAAAACATGCCCAAATATTTTGCCTCTAAATGGCAGAGTTCTCTCTCAGAGTTCTCCAAACCTCAAATGTTTTGCATTCTCCCACAGAATTATTTCAAAACTATATATCACTCTAAGCTATCACATAGGTTTAAACTCAAAATAGATCTGAATAAGTTTGTGAGAATATGTGTACCTATGTGGGTCTGTATGTCAGGATCTATGCCTGTGTTTCTCTAAGTTCTGTAACCTACACCAAGACAGTCTTAATAATAGGATGTCAGAATTGATCGTGTGTATTAAAACTCTGTGGGATTAATCAAAGATTTAAAAAAAAAGGTTCTTATTACCAACTCAAAACTTTGCAGATTTCTCCAAGATCTATCTTTAAAAGGTTCATGCATTTACCGTCCAAGTGTTTTAAAAGGTGTTGGGCTCAACCACAGGGGTTCAATGCGGGGCCATAAAACCATTTGGTTAAACAGACATCATTTCAGATTTAGGTAGAACATGATGTTCATAAAACATTCTGATGTATAGGCAAATAACACAGGTTTCAACCTGAATAAGTTTGTGTAAATGTGTCAGCACAAACCACAGCACAATTTGTGTGAGCGTTTCTGTCAGGGCATTCAAATGAATCATTATTTAAAATACAATTAGCCTGTTACATTGGACCTCATTTATCAAACGTGCGTAGAAACCAGTGTGGATCTGAGCACAGAAATCCTCTTACGACAAGACTCACGTGTGATTTACAAAACATTCGTATCACTCCAAATCCAGCGTATGAATGAGCGGCTGTTGATAAATCAGACGGTTGAAAACAATCGTAATTTAAATTACACGCCCACAAATATGCATGGATTAGAGGCCTCGCCCTTGGAATTTACGACATGGATAAGCGAAATCCGGCAAAAGAAAATGATTGAGAATGAGATAAAAGACGCTCAGGTCCCAGGTGCAGGCCAACCGCTTGGTTTTAATTGGAAACTTAAAACCAGGCGTCGATTGTTCAAGTAAAATGCAGTGTTGACTGAGATTACTACTATAGTCATTGAAAGCGATTAACGAGAACCTGAAGTGTATTTCAAATAAAATATTTATTTTCACTAAACATTCCACGTTGTATTTTTTTACTAGCTTTTTTACCCAAAATAGCACTTATATTAGAAGCTCAGAATAAGATCCTGTTTCCTTCGGTGGCTGATGTGGCCTCTGATCTTCATCAAATGGCACCGCATGCAATAATTGTTACAGGCCTGCTCTGGTGTGTATAGCAGTAAACTCCACCCCGCTTACCCAAGACAGAGCCACCTGCCCTTGAGCATACCTATACATCACTCTGTGGTTCGTGTGCGTGTGTGCGCACTGTTAAACCTGCGTTCCTGCTTGTTTCGGGATTTGCAAGCGGTGTTTCACCAACCGTTTCACCAAAGAACTATGTAGAACTATTATAATAATTGTAAGAGGGCGTAACTCACTGAGGAGATGACTCCAGCCTTGCAGTGTGCTCTCCTGTAGCGTTGTTCCAATGCTGCAGTTTGGAAAGATAAAGAGACGCGCGTCCCACCCGGCCACCGGGCTACCATATTCAGAACAAACATCCTGCCTTCACATATGATCTGAACGTTGATTGAATTAAAGTTTTTGAAATTGATAAATGCTTAATCATTCATGGATGGTGGCTACAATCAATCGCCTAATTCGCCGCAATTGGAAACCCAGCAATCTCATAAAAACAGTTTGAAAATACCAGAAAGGGACTTCATAGCCGCCAAAACTGCTGGCATACATCGACTATTGTTGGCTGTGATATACCAGACCTGTCCCTGATCTCCCACTGAAAGGTCCCAATGTAGAGAGCGTGCATTAAGGTCCTCCAGATCTGCCATCGCTTTGACTACAGGACTGCCAAAGCGCTTGTTTAAATAACATATATAAATATATATATTATTTGATTGAAATTGTTGTTTGCCTAATTTCTGCCCTCATGTTCTAGGCCACCCCAAAGTGAAAGGGAAAAAAAAACACTTAATAGTAGTGCTGTATATAATAAATTTGTAATTCTGAAATGTAATTTGCAATATAGGGTAGTTGCGATGCAGACACATTCATAAATGTTTGCTGGTTCAACAATTCACTGTACTAAGTGGTTATACCATTAACACCGCTAGTCACACTTGAGAATTTGCGTACACACTAGGAATCGACGTACGCCCGTCATACGCCTGTTTTAGGTCGTACGCACGTTTCATAAATGAGGGCCATTGTGTTTTGGGTTTAATTCTTTACATTTTAAATTCCGAGGTGAGCTTTACATTTTTTCAGTTTCAAATCATTAATATTTTGGTTTTCTTGTTTTTCATGTTTTTTTCTGTTTTAGGAATACAAACTATTTTTGAAATGTTACCTTTGAGTTTGTGAAATGGGCAGTTTGAATAGTTTAATTTGTGGACACATAGGATCTAGAAATGGCAGTAAGTCCTTTTACAAAACAAATATAGAAAAATAGCCAAGCAACAGCTTACTTATGACAAGTGTATACCGATTTATTTAAATAAATTTCCAGTTTATACCCTCTGTTCTTGATTCTATTTCAACTTTTTTGTATCTCTGTTGGAATTATAGGCTCTATGACTTCTCTAGGGTTTTTTAAGACATAATTTGGAAAATTGTTATAATTTTAACTTGTCAGATCAGAATCTGACAGGTTCTAAATACTTTTATAAGACAACCATTAATCTAGGGAAAGCAATGTTTTTTAGAACATTTTAGAATGCAACAGGTTTTACAACATAGCAAATTGGTCTGCATGTGGTTGTGTTTATGTGAGAATCTTTGTGTGTGTGTGAGACTATGGGTGTCAAAGATTTCTCAGTTTGCAAAAGCAAAATTTAGTTGTGTTTCTGTGTAACAGTGTGTTTGTTGTTTACATCTGAGTGCAGATTTGCATCTAGCTGATTGCATTTATGACACAGATATGTTAAGGTATAGCATTAAAGTCTGAACAACATGTGTTTCTGTCATAGTCCAAGCTTAAAACAAAATTCAGATATTTTCAGATGCTCATAAAACAGTTTCTCTTCACACAAGATCTGAATGGGTGTCACTCTGTGTCTGTTAGACACAAACAGAGCTGATTTACAGAAGGGTCAGTTTGGATCACAAACTATGGTGATACATCATAATTACAGCATAACACATTCAAACTGCTATGAATATTGAAATAAAAAACATTCTTACCCTTTTCGATGGTATTTCAAAACATCAAGTTTGCAGGGTGTGACAACACATTATCACGAATCCTATGAAACATCAAGGTGTTGGTTTCTCAAATATTCAGAATGGAAAATATTGATTTAGAATTAGAAATAAATAGCATTCTTAACATAGTTTATCTTGTTTTGGTCATTTCACAATACTAAATGTTGAGTATACCCCTTACATGATGAATCTGGTGGCTCACCAGGGTGTAAGGGCCAACGTCCTCCAACCCTTTCTTAACCGCTTATGCGCACACAACAACATCGTTGTAAACTTTTGATTCAGACATTCTAGAGTGCTGTACCCAAAGTCTGTTTTCAGTTCAAACAGGTAAGAATTGAAGTATGCACTGTTTTCACAGTCTATAAACATGTTTGTATACAAAGTAGGGTTTTGTTAATCAGTTGAAACATGGTATACCACAGGATGTTTCAAAGCAAACTTATTTCAACTAATTGGGTTTGTATTAAAAGTTTGTATTCTAGACATACAATGTTTTAGCCAGCCAAGTACCAGTTAACACAGAGTTTTCACTAAAGTGTTTGATACTTGTAGAATTTTTGCGGCTGATACAGACTTGTAGATGTAAAATTTTTCCACCGAAAACAAAAAACAAAGAGTTACTATGTCCATTTGGGCATAGAGTAAAGGTTAGGTTATAATACCTTACAATAGTTCACTATGTAGTGTGTAAAAAACAACTCAGCTATGTTTTTTTGTAAAAGGTTTTAGAAATGATGTTTTACTTACGTTGAAAGATAAATATGACATAACATATACTGAAATATTTGTAAAAGATTTGTGTCTTCTTCAAGTGTCTAGAAGCCCATACACTACAGGTCCTTTTCAAGAAATTAGCATATTGTGATAAAGTTCATTATTTTCCATAATGTAATGATAAAAATTCAACTTTCATATATTTTAGATTCATTGCACACCAACTGAAATATTTCAGGTCAGTTATTGTTTTAATACTGATGATTTTGGCATACAGCTCATGAAAACCCAAAATCTCAAAGAATTAGCATATTTCATCTGACCAATAAAAGACGTGTTTGTAATACAAAAAAAGTCAAACTTCAAATAATTATGTTCAGTTATGCACTCAATACTTGGTCGGGAATCTTTTTGCAGAAATGACTGCTTCAATGCGGCGTGGCATGGAGGCAATCAGCCTGTGGCACTGCTGAGGTGTGATGGAGGCCCAGGATGCTTCGATAGCGGCCTTAAGCTCATCCAGAGTGTTGGGTCTTGCGTCTTTCAACTTCCTCTTCACAATATCTTACAGATTCTCTATGGGGTTCAGGTCAGGAGAGTTGGCAGGCCAATTGAGCACAGTAATACCATGGTCAGTAAACCATTTACCAGTGGTTTTGGCACTGTGAGCAGGTGCCAGGTCATGCTGAAAAATGAAATCTTCATCTCCATGAAGCTTTTCAGCAGATGGAAGCATGAAATGCTCCAAAATCTCCTGATAGCTAGC
>JACXGM010028996.1:0-13828 GCA_016801145.1 Umbra pygmaea
GCATTAAATCCCCCTTAGGACATTCGCGATTGATTACTGATAGAAAGGAAATGCCCTTATTTGGGTTGCATAGAGTTGTGCAGGAGACTCAGAGCTTTCCAATGGTATCTGGCATGACAGACTTCAATAAACAGGCGAAACTCGGTATGTCGCGTTGGAATGCTAACTTCTTGGTAAATTCGGGAGAAACTTACTACCGGAAGTTAACAAAATGTAATAAAATAAACATCCTAATGTATATTTTCAACGTTTTCTTTATAGCAGCTTGAAAGAACACATATTGAAGGAGTAAACTAGCCCAAAATCTCAAAATTGACCACTGCATGAAAAATCTATGTTTTTGCCTGCCGTGTCTCGCCTTAAAGGCACTGGGGTTGCGGTGCCACCGGCTTAAAGGCACTGGGGTTGAGGTGCCACCGGCTTAAAGGCACTGGGGTTGCGGTGCCACCCGACTTGGGCCCGCAATCGCTGCTCGCAGCTATATTTGTTTTTGCTTTTACCATGCACATACACATGGTAAAACTAATAGCAACTGTATTTGAATTTTTGATTAACCCACCTATTGTTTTTGCTTTTACCATGCACATACACATGGTAAAAGCAAAAGCAATAGCAACTCTATTTGAATTTGGATTAACCCTGCTATTGTTTTTGCTTTTACCGTGCATATACACATGGTAAAAGCAAAAGCAATACCAACTGTATTTGAATTTGGATTAACACTCTTATTGTTTTTGCTTTTACCATGCACATACACATGGTAAAAGCAAAAGCAATAGCAACTATATTTGAATTTGGATTAAAACTCATTGTTTTTGATTTTACCATGCACATACACATGGTAAAAGCAAAAGCAATAGCAACTGTATTTGAATTTGGATTAACCCTGCTATTGTTTTTGCTTTTACCATGCATATACACATGGTAAAAGCAATAGCAGCTGTATTTGAATTTGGATTAACCCACCTATTGTTTTTGCTTTTACCATGCACATATACATGGTAAAAGCAAAAGCAATAGCAGCTCTTTTTGAATTTGGATTAAAACTCTTATTGTTTTTGCTTTTACCATGCACATACACATGGTAAAAGCAAAAGCAATAGCAACTGTATTTAAATTTGGATTAACACTCTTATTGTTTTGGCTTTTACCATGCACATACACATGGTAAAAGCAAAAGCAATAGCAGCTATATTTGAATTTGGATTAACCCATTTGGATTGTGTCTATAAGATCGTGGAAATGCAAATAGAATAGGAGGGTAAGGCTTTTACTTCATCTATTTATCAATTCATTTATTTATTATTTTATTTATTCATTCTTTTATTTATTTATTTTCTCTTTTATTTATTTATTCTTTTATTTATTTTTTCTTTTATATATTCATTTATTCATTATTTTATTCTTTCATTTATTTATTTATTCTTTTATTTATTTTATTTTTTTATTATTTATTCTTTTATTTTTTTATTTATTGAATATGGCACATTTAGTCCTCCATACTGTTTGCCAACGGGAGTTTTATTTATATAACATCGGTGATGTGAGAATAGGCATTATAAATATCTCCAAAGCATCATAAATATCTCCAAGGCATCATAAATATAAATCTCTTTCTTTGTTCTGTACCATACATTACTTCGGAAAATTTACTTGTCTCATTGGGTCATCCATTGCTGGTAAAGTTATAAAAAACAGTGTTTATCAAGTTGTTCACTTGAAACTGTAGTCGAGTGAAATTGAGAGAGGGAGACAGATCAGCGGTGTAGGCATTCAACAATTTAATAGGCTACACATTCACAAAAAAATTTAGTTTCGCCCGGTTCTGGGAGACCATTTAAAATTTGCAAATTTAGCAAACAAGTCAGCTCATTTGTGAATTTCTTATTGACAATACACCTACATTTTATAATAGAAATCGAATATAACAACAATTTTTTTTCTTCTATTAATGCTATTTTGCGCACCTAATACAGGGAAGCCAACAAATTTAGAAGAGACAAAATGTCAAAGCATGTTTGACCGCCAGGTTTGGAAAGCTCGATAACCATTTTCTTCCCAGAGAGTAAAAGTACTGTCGACCACAGATGGTGTAGATATGTGGTTGATATTAATAGGGCCCAAAATTGATGTAGTGGAGAACTTAAAGTGGCACCGAAACTGGTACCAGATTTTGAGTGTGGAAAGTACTACAGGGTTGTCAGAGAAACGTGAGGGAGATGTAGGGAGAGTGGAGCATAGTAAAGCAGGGAGAGAGGAGGAGGAGCAGGAAAGACCTTCTAGCAGGCACCACGATGTATCTGGGGAGTGCTTCCAGAAAAGCAGTTTCTGGAGGTTGGCGGCCCAAACGTAATATAGAAAATTGGGAAGAGCAAGCCCACCGCTGAATTTACATTGCTGAAGTAAAAACCTGCTGATTCTTGGTGTCTTTCCGGCCCAAACGAAAGAGGAGACCGCCTGATTAATTGCTGTAAAAAGGACACAGGTAAGAACAAATGGATATATTGGAAAAGATACAGGAATTTGGGCAAGCTATTCATTTTAACAGTGTTTATTTTCCCTTTGAGGGAGAGAGGTAAGTTACCCCACCTCTTAAAATCTTAGCTGAAAGGAGAGCCGGCAGTGAGCAAGTAACATTCACTCCTAGGTATTTAAAACCCAACTGATTGAGTTGAAAGAGCAGATCTGTGTGCTGAAGCAATAATGCGGCTGGATTGATTGGGAAACACTTGCTTTTTTTAAGATTTAGCTTGTAGCCGGAAAAAGAACTTAATTTCTCCAGAATGGAAAGAATAGTTGGTAATGACGTTGTTGGATTATGTACATATAGCAACAAGTCATCAGCATATAAAGACAGCTTGTGTTCAACTCCTTCCCGTACAACACCCTGGAAAGAGGGCGAGGCCCGTAAGGCCACCGAAAGGGGCTCAATAGCGATGGCAAAGTGTAGGGGAGAAAGGGGGAAGCCGTGACTTGTCCCGCATTCTAGGGTGAAGTAGTCCGAGTGATTATCATTGGTACAGACACTGGCCTGTCGGGATGAATACAGCAGCCTTATCCAATCAATAAATTCATAACCAAAACCAAACTTTTTAAGAGCAGCGAATAAATATTCCCCTTCAATTCTGTCAAAAGTTTTCTCAGCATCAAGTGATACCACAAGTTCCGGAGATTTTGAAAACTGTTTTGAATAAATAATGTTAAACAGAGTCTGAATGTTAGCAAATGAGTATCTGCCCTTAATCTCAACGAGTTCTAATAAAAATGAAAGCAGTAACGAACAGTGTATGATTAATATACTGTAACACCATTAAGATGATCACGCGCTCTAGTCAAACCCTGCTTGTTCGTTTGAAAGACGTAAGTTATCTGTACTACGCCATCCAAGCCACAGGAATTCTTCATGTTTTTGGTTGAGTTGAGAGTAACTGTTTAGACTGTGCAGGATTTTGTATATGAAAAGGTATTTTAAATATACAGTAGACAGTTTAAATGAGACATTTATAATAATACAAATAATACATTTAACTTCAGAACGTAGTTCTAGACATTACTGTGTCTAAAGGCTTTGGATTTGCACCCTGAAGTCACCTGGTGGCCATTTTATGTATTGTTGTCTTTTAAAAATTGCCACCGAAATTAAATTCAGTGCGCCTCATTATAACACAGTAGAGCTCCACCCCTTTTTCACCCCTTTTTTGAGTGACATCTGTATGAGCTTTGACTGGAGGACTGGGGCCTGGGGCTAAATAACTGGGGACCCCTCCAGTGGAGCTAGGGGCTTAAACTGGTGAGCTAGTGGCTCTAACCTGTGAGCTATAAGCTTTGATTGGAGGACTGCAACCTGAGGCTACATGGCTGGGGCCTAAGGCTACATTGTGTGGACCTGAGGCTAAATGGCTGGGGACCCCTCCAGTGGAGCTTGGGCCTCGAACTGGTGAGCTAGTGGCTCTAACCTGTGAGCTATGAGCTTTGACTGAAGGACTGGAGACCTTAACTAGAGAACATGGGGCCTCAACCAGAGAACATAGGGCCTCAACCAGAGAACATGGGGCCTCAACTAGAGAACATGGGGCATTAACTAGAGAACATGGGGCCTCAACTAGAGAAGAGCTAAGAGCTCCTATGGGAGAGCTAAAGGCTCTAACCTGTGGGTTAGGGGTTCTAACTGAAAAACCTAATGTTCTGACCTGAGAGCTTGGGGTGCTGGAAGTCTGGGTAGAAGGAGCCTCCTGTACCAGAGGGAAGTAGAGGACATTTGGGTCCACGTATACCAGTCCATCCATCTCCTCCTCAACGGAAGTGTTCTTCTGCCTCCCAGTCCCCCCAGACCACAACCATACATGGCTACCCTGTCCTTGTCGTACTCCACCTTCTCCTCAGTGTAGCCCATAGCACTTGCCTGCTCTCGGATCAAGAGGTTCAAACTTCCAACCCTGTCTACCTCTCCGGAATACACAGACCCACTGATCCGGCACGGCATTTCCAAGGCTGCTGTCCTCCCAAAACGAGGCCACAAGCATGTCTCCATAACCCTGGTCGCAAGACGCTGTCTCCTTATGTTGTTGGTGGTTAATTCTGTCACGTTGAATCAGGGATAAGGAGGCAGATGCATCTTCACCAGAATATGTGTATTTGAACAAGGGAGAACCCACAAAGACATGAAACACAGAACAAGCACACAGACACTGGGAACATTGTGAAAAGAGTGGAGAGAATCGAGGGTAAGGAGGTTGTAGGGTTACATACATACATTGATAATGTACATTCAATGCAGGTACAATTTCTTTAAGACCCCAAGGGAAACTCAGCTTCCCCTACAATGTCAAAAAATGTATGGTCAAATATGTACTATTGTATTAACATTTTATTGACTAAAATGCATTAGAACACCTTCATCTGAAAGATGAGTTTGTTCAGAATCAGCTACATTTAGCAGGTCGACTGACTCTATTACCTTCTCATACATTCCCGTAGCGTCAATGTGGATTTCCCTGCTGAAGCCTGGTGTAAATTGGCCTTCAATGGGGCTGCTTAGAACAGTTTTTTTCAGTTCTTCGAAACTAGACAGTCATTGAATAAATGCTGCAATTATGTCCCACCCACGGACACTCAGCATCTCTGGGGGTGAAGGGAGGAGTGGGCTGGCCTGGACTCCAGGCTTCTGCGTGATGATTGGAGGGTGTGTCGAAAGATTGCATCTCCTTTTGATTGACAACATATTTTGTACTATAAAAAGTTGCCGAAGCTCAGTCCAATTGCAGATTTTACAAGTGTAGTCATGATGCATACAAAAGCTGGATGCACAAGTAAAATATGTCCCCAAATCCTAATTTTGGAAATACAGCAAGTAGGTACTCTCATTCAAATCTTTTGGAAGCCTTCTCTGCATCCAGGGAGACCACAAGCTCAGGGGAGTCTGAGAGATGTCTGGAATAAATAATGTTTAACAAGGTCTGAATGTTAAAAAATAAATGTCTACCCTTGATAAAAGCCGGGCTTATCCTCCAAAAATATATATTTCAGTGCTGGTCAGGCTTGGTCAGTCCCTGGATGGGAGACCAATGCTGCTGGAAGTAGTGTTGGAGGGCAAGTAAGGGGTACTCTTCCCTCTTGTCTAAAGGTCATTCCCATCACGCCCTACATAGGCTAGAAGGGATGTGTCAAAATTGTCATACTCTCATAGATATTCTCACACCAGACATAGACATTCTGCCCACAATAGTAGCTAGCCAGTTATGTTTTTCCTCCAGCAGCTAGCTAAGTTATCTAGCCAACTACCCAGTGGGCAATCGATGGTGCGCCGCCAGCTTTTTGTCACAGGCGGGCCGCTGGTGTCTATAATGTCGATCAGCCAGCGGGCCGCCAGCTTTTGCCGCTTTTCTCCGGATCTTAATTTGCATCAGTTAATTTGTATCTCTGTCGGCTTTCCACCAGTGGCCTGCTCGCGGCGCACCAGCGGCTAGCCACAGGAAGAGAAAGCGTCCGCTGTGACCTGCTGTGCGCCTGGCTATCTTCTTCTTTGGGTTTATTGGCAGATCGCAACCAACTGAATGATTCATATACATATGCTATCTGCTCGGGACTCGCCATCTTCTTCCAGTGGGAGCAGAAAAATTACGTATCGCTTCTATAGCATACTGAATCTACTTTTTCACTTTTGTGAACTAATGTAAGTACCGATTATGTGTATGGTTTTACCAGACTGTATTTTTTTTGGTGTATTCTAGTTCGCTAAAAATAAAGTAACATAGTTTGACAAAGAATCGAGTGAATGTTAGTTTTTTGTTAATGTAGCTGCTGACGCATTGGCTAGTCGTATTGCTACCATAAATAAAGCGATCAGAGCTGCCATTTTTCAGGATAAAAAGCACTATAACGTTTAGATTTCTCAACCGATTTCAAATAAATACAATACAGACTCTACTACATTTAGCATCTTTGTGATTTTGTACTCTGTGTATTTAATGTGTAAGTGATGTTGTCCTGCAAGTCTACGCTTTGTCTTGGCAAGCTCGCGGCAATATGGTCCAGTTGCGGCGTGCTGTAGTGCTTAAGCCAAATCCCCATGGCTAACCTTAGTAGCTAGTGCTAGCTGGTATGTAGCTACTGTAGTAACACAACATAATGATGACATGTCCTTGGTTTTCTAAATCCATCCATCGTTTATGTAGATAAGCATGTTAATGATAGGAAACAACAAAAAACGTTTGCTGCGAAAACAAAACAAAATGTAGCCGCCCACTCATGCTACTACCATGGATTGATAAGAGAACATTTATTGGCAGATCGCAACTACATGATTGCATATACCGCCACCTACTGGTTATGAGTGTGGACGTCTGACACCCTATACTTATATTCTCCCCATCAAACTGGTTTCCCTACTAAACAGTATAATCTCTTTCCCGAGAATCTGTTCTCAATCGGCCTACCTGGTTAAATAAAGGTTAAAAAACTATTAATTTAAATCGATTGGTAGATAAATGTTAGTGTGTTTGTTCCCATTAGTGACATTATTAACACTTTTTTATACAGACAGGTCTAGTTACTGGATTAAAATGAGGAGAATACTGAAGCATGTTCAAGATCACTTACAGGAATTAGCAGCTCTTTGTACTGCTATACCAGGTGCTGTATCAGGTGCTGTTCCAAGCTATTCTACTAGTGTACACACTGACACTAGAAGTGAAGAGAGTATTGATGGAACAGATGGGGAAACTACAGCACCTGTAGCATAGGCAATGACTGACAATGTACCATGTGAGTCATGTACTGACAGCCCAAGCACTGAAGAAGACAGTGAAGAGGAAGAGGAGGACTTCAGGACTAAATTGGTAGAATGGGCAGTGGACAAAAGAATAACCCACAAAGCATTCTCACAACTACTCAAGATTCTCGCCAAAGACCATCCAGTCATTCCTAAAACCACACAATATTTGGTGTTTATCAGCAAGAATGCTTTTTTTTTATTTGCATAAACAAACCGGTACAGACGTTACCTAGCTTAACGTTTCTTAGTGTATTTAGAGATTCAAATATGTTGTGTTTATTTTTTAGGGTTATGTAGGCCTTTTTGCTAAACCTCTTTTCCAAACATTGCTTTCAGATCATGACGTTTTCCGTTGTTTCGTACCAAGTGGAGGACTAGCTCTACACGTGAAGGTAAGAATTAACATTTTGGCAGACACTGCAATTATTTTTTATTTGAGTTCTGAGGGGTGTTATAACCTGATATTTGGGACTGTAAGGTATTTTCAGAATATTCAAACATTTAACCTTAGATGTTAAATATTTCTAATCACTTTATGTAACATAAGTTGTCAAGTATAAAAACTTTAAATTATTCTATCTGTAGGTTCGCGGTTTGTCTGTTAAGGCTGGTAAGAACATGAAGTACACGGTGTGGCGAACGCTAACATGCGTCTTCACAAATGCTCTCGCAGTCTTGACCACCTGGATAGGATCTGGGAAGAAGACCAGCTTCAGGGACCTTTTTCTCAGGACTATTCTAACTAAGTAAGTTATTTTGTACTTTGCTACTAGATTCTTGTTCATTTTATAAAGACTTCTCAGTCATGTCAGACCATTTAAATACATTAATGGATTAATGTATTACAGGAGCAATACGGAAGAATGCTGCCAACTGGGATTCCACTGAAAAGGCTGTCCAGAACCAGGTCACCAGGTACCTGAAAGGGGCAGCTGACCATGCAGGTGGGAGGAGACATTGAGGGTGTACAAGGGACCTGCCGTGAATACGGATAACACGGCACCAGCACAACGCCACAATGCTTGTCACCTCTTGATACAGCCACTGCACCGCCCTCAACCACAAAGCACTACAGAAGGTGAATGACGGCCCTCCATCCATAGCCACCTGACACTACGTACCTACATTGGACTCTCTTTGTTTATATTGTTAATATTGATTAGAGTTTAGTTTTTATTACTAGTGTTATCTGCATTGTTGGGGAAGACTGAAAGTAATCTGAACAAAATTGTTAAGATTGAATTGAATACATTTGCACATGTATATTTTGTATGCTTGCTGAAAAATGCACAGGTTTTTTACATGCATCTTGCACTATTTGAACAAAATTGTTGAGATTGAATTAAATACATTTGCACATGTATATTTCATATGCTTGCTGTATAATGCACAGGTTGTTTCAACTGCATTGTTCCCTTGCACTATTTTAAATAAAATGTTAGGATTTAATTAAATGCCTTGTAATTTGTGATATAAGTGAAATCTGATTATATTATTTATTAATATTAAAAGGCCTAATATTGGGGTATGAGGCATCCCGCTGGGTTCTGTGCAAAAAAGCCGAAAGTGCACCGCTGTTGGGCCGCTGATCAGGGTATTGTTGAAAGGCATTTGATTAAAAGCAGCCCACCGGTAGGTCGACCACGGCAAAAAAGCGGCTAGCCACCGGTGGCCCACTTGGGTGTTGCCTACTGGGTACTACTGTAGCTAGTTAGTTGTTTTAATGGCAACACCAAAAGGGCACTAGCTAGATAAAAAGTGTTTTAAAGAATGTTGTGCTTAGTGCGATGGGTGAGTGGTGTAAATGGCAACTTGCAGATGTTAATACCCTCTGTTACTGGACGCATAGATGTATAGAACAGCGAGGTGTAGTGGTCCTGTCACCAGCAGCAACTAATGTGTCTTATTATTTGTGGAAACCAACTGGATGCAAGTTAATTAATCTACTAGGCATTGAAGTGTCCCTGCATTCAGCTTGCTGGAGCAGTGCTGTGCTGTCCATAGTAGGCTACTGTTTGTGACAGATTTAATACAGTACAAACGTTAGAGTAGTAGCCAGGGTAACTATCAGTGTGACTGAAGCATTTTCCATAATTGTATTTTCCACAGGAAGTACAAGGTAAAACTATGATGTTAAAGGGATACTTCACCGATTAGCATTAAGCTTTGTATCAGTAGAAACCTGGTAGTATTTTAGAAATAACTGGGATCAATCCCTCATACCCCCCTGGGATGTGAAGTCTCTGTATTGGTTGTATGGGAAAGAGGCCTCAGATGACGCAAAAATCGTCATTTTGCGTCATCTGAGGCTTGCCTACTCAGAGGCTATGAACTACAGCCAGCAGGAGGAGCTACTTCCGCATTTTTTCAACCCTCCCATAGGGGGTGGGACCTCATTTCCAGAATTTCAAAAATTGTCAGCCATCTTGAAGCCAAGCGAACAGGCTATTGCTCTGTGGAATAAACTGAGTAATATTTTAGTAGGCTAACCACAATGGCTGAGGGTAGTTTTAAAGATGATATGGCAGAAGGGGGTTTTGAAGATCGGGTGCGTGAATCGAATGCCTGTGGCTGCCAGAAAGAGCCGCAATACAGCGAGGAACAGTTGCGGATGACTGAGGAACAAGAAACCTGACTGATGCTAAGGAGAAAAAAGCCTGGGCAGACACGAGCTGGGGCGGGCTGTTGGTGTCAGTGCTCTCGCTGTGCGCATATGGACATGGATAGAGTCCTATTGCTGTCGTGAATTTTAGCAATGCCATTATCTCCTTGAAGAAATCGCTGAACTGCTGAGGAAATGGCACCAACAGAATCTGTAACAAAGCACCCCAGCCAGGTTTGATCACAGGTGTGTCCTGGAAACGTATTTGAGGATCCCGAAGGTTAATTTGAAAACGCCAGCCAAAGCCTACAGGGACGGATGCCTTAGTATAAAGTGAGTATTTTGTTTGTTTTTCATGTCAGTCAGCTGAGCTCTCATTGCTATATTTACATCTATGCTAGCCTACTGTATGTGCAAATAGCTTACACTGCTAACTTTGTGCTTACTGTTTTCTCGGTAAATACAAATGAGTTCACAAAAACCCAGTCTCACATTTCCAAACAATGTATTTTGGGCTGTTGTGAAAGCATTTGTATCTGTCTACAAAACAGTAAGCACAATGTTAGCTATGCAAGCTATTTGCACCTACAGTAGGCTATATTTACATATGCTAGCCTACTCTAGGTGCAAACAGCTTGCATTGCGAACGTTGTGGTTACTCTTTTGTAGGTAAATACAAATGCGTTAACAACAGCCCAGTCTCACAGAAATAGATTAATTTGGAAACGTGAGACGGGGCTATTGTGAACACATTTCGACCGACAAAACAGTAAGCATAAATCTATGCTAGACTACGGTAGGTGCAAATACAGGTAGCTTGCATTGCGACCGATGTGCTTACTATTGCAAACATATTTACATCTATCCTAGCCTACTGTAGGTGCAAATAGCTTGCATTGCGAACGTTGTGTTTACTGTTTTGTAGGTAAATATAAATGCGTTCACAACAGCCCAGTCTCAGGGAAATACATTTGTTTGGAAAAGTGAGACTGGGCTATTGTGAACGCATTTGTATTGACCAACAAAACAGTAAGCATACATCTATGCTAGACAAAGGTAGATGCAAATAACTTGCATTGCTAACGTTGTGCTTACTGTTTTGTATACTACTGGCTAACACCTACCGTCACTTTGTGGAATTGGTCCTGAAAAGCGAGAGACTGGGGAAATGCTATCGTCTTTCTTTACTTGCCTGTGTTTTTCAGGACATCAGACAGATATCGAGCTCCTGACGGGCGGTAATGCCGCTATAAATAAACAGTTGAAGCTCTGGATGAGCCATCAGTGTGAAATTGTTCATATTATGTTTTATAATTAAAAGTTTGAACTTACATTGGTTGTGGTTCCTGTTCTAGTCCTTAGTATTGCTCCATTAGTGTGTATTTGCATCTCACAACGACACACGAATCTACAAAACTTTAACAGTAACGCAAATAGTTACTTACCCTGGTACAGATTTACTTTTATTATAGAGTAATTCTGTTACTAACTCAGTTACCTTTTGGAACAAGTAGTGAGTAACGATAACGAATTACTTTAACATAACATTCCCAACACTGATCACAATAGAATTAGAATGAAACAGAATGGAATCTTTGAATACAGTTCTCTCTAACAGTGTTCTTTCTGATTTTTTGTAGACAATATCACCTTATAGCCTGCTGTCACATTATGGAATAGCTCCTGGAAGACACAGACAGATCCAGCTCTTCAATGGAAATACTGCGGCTACTGCTGAAGCTGTTGTGTTTTTAATTAAAATGTTGAACTCACATTACTTGTGGTTTGTGTTAGACATTAGTGGTTCCCAAACTTCTCCTAGATGACCACCAGAAGTGCCAGAGTTTAGCTGTAGCTGTCAAGAATCACCAGAACCAAAGTCGAGGACATGTTAATTAGTGGACAAGTTGAATCAAATGTGCAACCTAGCAGGTAGTTCAAACACAAGAACTGGCTGGTTGTCCTCCAGGTGAGGTTTGGGAAGCACTGCATTAGAGTATGTATTTGCCTATAGAAATTATGATTTCAGCTAAATCAGTGACAGTAACCATTCAGCCTCCTCAACAAGTCTATAATTTATAACTTTGGTGTACACAGGAGTACAGTGTAAGATGAAATTTATTTGTTATTATTCTTAAAGGAAAAATATTGTGCCACCATAGTCAAGTGCACACATTAAAACAGAGGTTTTCAAACCCTACTTTGGAGGGCCTAGTGTATGCTGGTTTTGGTCTTTCCCTTCAATTAGAGCCAAATTACGACTCACTGCCAGCTGAGGGGAGGTCCTAACCAGGGTTCAAAATTAGCACCATTTATCAGCCAAATGCTTGTAAAATATGCATGTGGCTGGTAGATTTGCTTCACTGACCAGCCAAAAATAGTAATCAGTTGAGTGGCTGGTAAAATTTAAACATTCACTAGTTCATTTTGAATCCCGGTCCTAACCAATTTAGTGAGCTACTTCATCAGCCCTGTACAAGGTAAAAGCAAAAACCGGCATACAGTAGGCCCTCCATGGAAGGGTTTGGAGACTCCTGCAAAAAATGATGCATGTAATAATGTTCTGCACGATACAAAAACAAAGCATAAAAAATATATAAATTAGGTGAAGACTAAGAGGACTCAGGGAAGACAATATGAGCTAGGTGCCATGATTGAAGTGCTATTGGAAAGCAGCCTCCTTTTGTAACGTTTCCCAGTTCCCCTTCCCTGGAAACTGCCACTTCCTTTGTCTATATTGCTCAGAACTACAATTCCGATTCCCCAGTTGTTCTTCCTGTGGACTACAGCTTCCCTAGTCATGCCTCCTCAGAACTACATTCCCCATACCCGGACTCAATTATCCCAATTCAGTACACCTGCTCACTCCAGTCTGTATTTTAGCCACTTACCTCTCATTGCCTCTTTGCGAGGTATTGTGAGTATCATTTCTCCATTCTGAGCATTCCCTTGTTGTATTGTTATTCTGGTTTTGACACTTGCTTTGTATTATCGATAATTCTGACTTAGATTGACCCTTGTACCTTTGCCATTACTATTAGCTTGCTATTCTGGCCTAAAACCCTGCTCAGTTTTTGGTATTTATTCTGCCTGGGATTGTCCTCTGTACCGTTGCCATATATCCATGTGTCCTGTTTAGATTAAACAGTGTTCCTTTTTTCTATCCGTGGGAGTGTTCATTACACCTTTGATGGGTCTATAAACTGGGTGGTGAGGTTTTCTTGCTGCTTGGATCTCTAGCTGAAAACGTGTGGTTGTCCTGTAAATGATAGGAAATTAAATAGATTACTGTGTCAGCAGTTAAAATATAAGAGCAAAATAAATATGGCTATGTAATATCATGATCCATGTATTAACAACATGTACAGATATGTGCTATGTAGTAGCAGTATATTATATAGTAGTATATTATATTAGCAGTAAGTATAATACAGACATGCAGTATATAACAGTAAGAAAAACAAATGTTTTTAAATATGGATATTCAGTGTGAACCATATAGACAGCTATGTACAGTGTGTTAATATTATATTACTAGTCTTACACTGTTATTTTTTATATAATTAAAGCTACAGTAGGTAAAACGGTGAAATAAATTGAAATGTGAGAAACAGCGCCCCCATTCCCCCCCCTCTCCCCCTCTTCCCCCTCTTCTCCCCCCACTGCTCGAGTTTGATTGACAGCTGGGTCTTTCTTACCTAAAAACATGCACGCGCTGCAAGCTGCTGGGATTATTCACACAGTTTATACTCAGAGCAAACAGAAAATTCTTCTTCATAGAACCATCCAAGTGCAATGGACGTAACACGGGTAAGAAATGTTAGCTATTTCAAAGTATAGCTTTTTCTTTAGAAATATTAATATTATTGGAAATGTGTCAATGTTAGATGAGTTAGTTATATGACTAGGCTAGCCAACGTTAGCTTAGTGTTTCCAACCGAATGCAATGGACG